>JALRMF010000309.1:0-61462 GCA_026120015.1 Dendrostoma leiphaemia | reverse complement strand
TAGTAATATAACTCTAAAATATTGCAAAGGCATTTATTAAATTAAATGGCATAATTAAATACTTATAATACTTATAACATATTTAAAACGCTGTTTTTTATTTATTATCCTCTTTAATCTAGATTTAATAATAAGTATTAGTAAAATTAATCTTAGAGAATACTTTAAATTTTAAAAGATAATTTAAGATTTTTAATATAAGTAAAAGAGGATAGCGGTTTTTAATAGTGATTTTGTTAAGTTTACAATAGTTAACGCATAGTTTTAATTTACCATTGCTTTTAAGAGTAAAAAGAATAAAAGCGCCGGCAGGACTTTGGCTAGGGTAAATTTTACTATAGGCTAATTACTTTTTAAGATATTTGTAAAAGATTTTTAATTTTCTCTTAGAGAGTTGTTAAATGAAAAGATATAAAAGGGTTGCTTTTTCTTAAAATAAGATAGCATAGTTTGCTTATTGCTTTAGAGGTAATCCTTTAGCTTTGTTTAAATTAAAGAATATTAATGTATATTTGTGTAAGTATTTTAGTAAGTTTTTTAGGTTATATAGTTTATTTTTGGTTTTATTTTAAAGCATTTTTCTAATATCTTATCTATTTTTTTTTTTTAGTATATATTTAGGATTATTTTTAAGGGGTGCAATGATAATATAATAAAATGCTTAACTTTTTATTATTCTCTTAAATGCGCAAGCTGATATAATTTTAATTTAAGGGCTGTTATCTCTTTAATACTATTACTAGGTTGTATTGTTTAAAATTATCTTTTCTTTCTAAATAGCCGGCATTTTAAGGAGGAGAGGTAACTTATATTGCTTTTATTTAATTGCTATATATAGTTATTAAAGCTTAACATATTTTTTATAAGAATTAAATATAATAAATAGAATTTAGTATATATTATATATTTTAATAAAAATATAAGAAATTCTAATAAAAAGAATGATAAACAAAGGTGCTTTATTTAAATTATGCTTTCTAATAAAAAAAATATTAATAAAGTTAATAAAAGACTAAGTATCTATGTTAACCTTTACCTTAACTAATAATAATTTAGGCACTTTAATATAAGCTTTTATAATTATTGTTATGGCTATTAAAACTAATATCTTAGGTGTCTCTTTAACTAGATTATCTCTTTTATCTTAAATTATAAGGGCTTCTAGCCTTTGTAATTGTTACTAGGTGCTTATAGTGCCATTTTTAAAAGTAATCTAGTTAGCTTGCTTCTTTTTATTTAGGCAAGTATTGGCAAAGTAATTTAGGGAGTTATAAACGTAGCATTAGGATTTTTTATCTTAGCTGCTAAATAAGTTTTTGCCATTGCTGTTTCCCTTAATGGTTTGATTTAGTGGAAATTTCTTTCCGTTAGGGTTAAATTTGCTACGATGGTTTCCATGGCCTTAACTACTATGATTACCGTAATTGCTGCAATTAGTATAATTTTCTCTTAAGCTTTAACTTTAGCCTTTAAAACCTTAGTTGTTTTTAAATTATAAAAAATTGTTAAGATTATAGTATAATATATCTTTAAGTTAGTTAAAATTTTTAAAAGGCTTATTTCCTCTGCAACGTTTTAATGCCTTAGATAACATATTGCTTAAGAGATTAGTTTTATATTATTTTTAAAGCTTTTTTAAAATAGCTTGCTAGTAATTATTAGCAAAGTTAACTATTTTTTATTGCTTTATAAACATTTTCTAATTAGCGTAAGTATATATAAGCTTGCTTTTTAACTATAACTAAAGCTTATAAAAAAAGATTAAAGCTTGTTGCTTATTAGTTAAATATAGTTTTATAAAGAATTTTAAAGCTTTTAAGATTTTATAAAATTATTATAATATTTAGGCTTTATATTATCTAAGTTTGTTAATTTGCTTAGATATAGCGAGTTTTTAATTATTATAGTTTTTTTAAAATTTGAAAAAGTATTTTTATAGCTTATTTTAGTTAGATTTATATTAGCTACAAAGCTTTTTATCTCCTTAGGCTTTGCTTTAGCAGTAAGCATTCTATTAACGTTGGGCAATTAGCTTAAAAGTATTATAAGCGTGAATAGCCTTATTAGTTAAATTATCTAGCTTTCTTAGTGCCGCCTTTTAGGCTATTAAAACCTTAGACCTTTAAGTTTAATATTAGCTTACAGTGTAATTAGCAGAGAGTTTTTTAATAATAAGGTTTAGGTTTTTTGCTAAACTTTTATTTTTATTATTAAGCAAAGTTTAAATTATTTGCTTAAGGGTAATAAGTTTATTAGATAAAGGTTTATTAAGTGTTTTTTTAAGCTATTGCCCTAGGCATATGCTATTTAAGTTAGATAACTCTTTTTAAAGCATTTGTTGTTAAGTAGCTTAATGCAAGGACCTTTTTTTATTAGAGGTGTTAATGTTTTATTTTATTTATAAAGGCATCTTAAGTAGTGATAAAAGAAGATTTAAAACTGTTAAATATAAAGGATTACTAGGCAAGATAACTATATTAGTTATAAAGAAAGAAAGGATTGATTGCTTAGGTATAGCTGCTGTATAAAACTGAATTTTAAAGAGGAAAGAGGAAGTGTTGGCCTGTGTACGGCTTTGCTAGAGGGTTCTTATAAGGCTTCAGCAAACCTTAGCCCTGCACTTTACAACCAGACCTCTTTGGCTTTAGTTGTAATAAAGGAGGAAAATGGTAGTTTATTAAAACAAAAGCAAGCGGCTAGTTAGGCTTATAGAATATATTGCAAGTTTGGTTATAATGTGCAAACTTATCTAAAGGCTAAAGATATAAGTAAGAATAATAGTTTTAAATAGTTTTAATTGATTTTAGGCGTTGGTGTAGAGTTCTAATTAATTAAACTTATAAAGTATAATAAAAGTGCGCGACTCACTGTCGCGCGCGACTTACTGTATAACCACGTTAAGGCATATTAGAAAAGAAAAGCTAGGTCTAAATAGACCGTTTAAAACATAAATTCATATTATTTTATAAAGTTATATATATATAAAGTTAAAAGTTCGCTTTGTTTTTAAGCTTCTGCAGCGCCGTTTTTAATGCTGGTTTTGGCAGGGTTAGGGTTATAGGTGCATAGTTTCCACAAAAGTCTGTCTCCTCTGAGCGGACCCTCTAGCACGTGGGGAGTCTCCCACATCGGACGCCATTGGTTGTCCAGTCAAGCTTGATAGTCCAGGTACCTCAGGCTTCAGCCCTAGAGGGCTTGCAAGTGGTTATGGTCTAGCAACGGAGCTGAACGCACCATGCACAGATCGAGGCCCTGAGGAATCGCGACACTTGCACATGCTGCATTGCCGATGAAGCCTGCCGACGGATTTATGGGCTCTCGCTGTACTACTCTGGCCTTACACGGTGCTACTACGTTGGCCAGGCATAACGGATGCGTCGTATTCCAGCTCACTCAAAGTAGAATACATCTCTACCACTCCTCTCTCCCATTTACAATTCTCCTCCATGATGCTTCTGATGTAAATCGCCCATGAAACCGGCATTTAAACAATTGGTAATTTTGAACGGCACCACGGCACGGGATTTTCACTGTCCTTATAGCCTGGCCCACTATTTCTTTGCCGTGACTCGTCAGACAGGTCACGAGGAGAACGACGAAGGAGGACAATGCGTGCCCGGGCCCGAAGATAAAGACCGAGGAGAATAAGGCTGGCAAAAGACCGGGTACAGGAGCCGGCGGTGTAGTATTTTTGCTTGTACGGTTGTGAAACTTCTCAACTGTAAAGTGTTCGCTGTTGACCCATTCACTCGTTTCTCTGTGTACAGGAGCTTACCGATACCTAGGTACTAGATTTGTCACCCTCCAAGCTTTGAACCTGATGCTCTACAGAAAACGTCGGATTTCGAGGCACGACAGCGCCACACACGGAATTTGCTTTCGAAGGCTTCCTCACCAGGATGAATCCCGAAACTAGTGTGTCATGAGACTTTCATTGATTCGTTACACATGATCATGATGAGCTGCTGCGAAGAACACTAAAGCCTCCCCTCTGCTTTCTTTCTACCACCCCGAGCACCATCGAAACAGCAGCAGCAGCAGCTTGGCCCTCTATGCATCCATGGTTGGTGCCGTAAACCCGCCACTAGCAGGTGACAAATGACCGACTTTCCATGCAATTGTTGGTTGACTCCTGCAAATGGCGAGAGGCGAGACGTCTGTATACAGACGAGGTGCCACTGAAAAAGCACGTTGAAAACTAGAGAAAGACTAAAAAAAACTGCCCAGATGTTGATCCCTTCACAGCGCCCGTGTCCTGCGCCGGCATCCACATTACCAGAATAGAGCCCCATTTGAGGCGGAACGTGCTGTATACAAGCTTATTGGTGCTTTTTTTCCGTTTCTGTCCAAACTCCTCGAGTCCAAGATGATCGTGTATGTATGTAGGAGCTTGATCTTGGCTTATGCTGATGTGTACTGCCAGAGCTCCCAATCGAAGCACTTTCGGTCGGGTCTTCTTACTCACTGGCAGTTGCGCGCGCCGGCACTCGAAAGCGCCGCCGACTCTTCCTTGATTTGATTTCTCAGTTCATCAAACATGCTCGTCCACTTCTCTTCCTCCCACTAAGGGCCAGCGGACAGCGGTCCGCCGAGGTTGAAGTCAAGCTTGGGCATGTCCAGTCGGGGAGGAGGCTCCTTTTTGGGTGCAGCCGCTGCACCAGGCGTCTTCTTGGGAGACGAGCTTCTAGACTCCTGTGGCGGACCGAATCGCACATCGCGGACGTTCCAACCGTCATCCGCACCCGCGGCCACCCAGGTGCGAAGCGCGTCATGCACGCCCGGGTAGAACTTCTCCTTGCATAGTCTCAGAGTACCGCCGAGGCAACGTTCCCAGCCTGATACGCGGAACTGCTCCCGCAACGCGTTCCGCTCGGTCCGCGTTGGCGTGCAAGCGATGATGGCGTTTAGTAGGTCCAGATGCGAGGCGAGATAGTTGGTCGCATCCCACTCAACACCACCCACATACGGGGCAGCTGGGACAGGAGGCCGCTCATGCGGAAAGTGTCGGTGCATGTATGCATACTCATCGCCAGAGGCTGGATTGGTAGCAGCTTGGCTGCTGAAGCTTGAGCTAGAGTCGTGGCTCGCAGTCTTTCGGATATCCTCGGTAGATTTGTCGCGACCTGCAGGTAGCGCAATTACATTAAGGTTGTGGAGGAAGATCCAGAAGACCTCCTTAGTGACGCAGACCACTTCCTTGTTCCAGACGCGGTAAGGGCGCTCTCGCCTCATCTCCAAAACGAATTCGACTGGCCGCTCTTCGTCCTTTGGCGCCGGGTCGCGAAGATAGGAAAGGACGGTCTGAGCTCTCGTCACGCGCTCCTGAGGTGTGCTGCTCTGGATATAGGTGAGAAGCACAGAAGTGATGATGTTTCGTGTCGTGAACTCGCTTGGACCCTTGCGCTCAGGGTCGAAAATCAGGTGTATCAGGGCCGGAAAAAGTGTGCCTTGAATTTCGTGGAGGTACTGTAAGGCAAGCGCGGTCGTGCACAAGGCTTTCAGGCAGAGTAGGTCTTCATGCAGCAGCGCATCTTCATGCTCCTCTCTGTACTAGAAGTCAGCATTGGTCTACGACCAAAGATTATCCAACGACTCACCTCCACTCGACGTCCATTATACGCCGCAAAAGGCCGACAATTTCCTTCATGCCGCCCTGTTTAATGAAATCTTCGGTCCACGCAACACGCTCGTTGCGAAGCAGAAGCCGAAGCTTGTGAAGCTTGCCAACCTCTACAGCCTCGGGCTTCTGCACCTTGCGCAGGTAGTTCACAAAGTCGGAGGGCTGCTGGCCGGTGACCTTTGCAAAGATTCCACTGCTGGAGTGCGATCCAGCCGAGGTTGGTCTTTCTATGGTCACACTGTCCGTTGACTTGTTCCTGCTGTGGCCCTTGATTGGGGCTTCCTTCTTCTTGCCCTTGGAAGGCGACGTGCCAATCTTCCAGCTGTTCCGTGAGAAGGTAAAGCTTCTTCCACGGGTGTGCTTCTTGTCGTTAGCATCGCGCACTGAGTCCTTGTTGTTGATGATGACTGCAGAGTCGTCGCTGTCGTTTGTGGGTCGGCGGCCGAGCTTTCTCCCCTCAGCTTCGGCCCAGTCCTGACGAATGAACTCCATCTTGATCGTACTGTTCAAGTTCCGCATCTTGTACCGCTGATTTTCCGGAATGTTGCGCCGATTGAGCATTTCCTCCAAGTGTTTATCCACATCTTTGGGATCGATCTGAGGCTCGCTGGGTTCGGGCTCCGGGCTCGGCGAGGCAGACTTCGAATTTCGGCCGCCCAGGTTGGAGAAGGCTGTCATGACTCTGGCGCGCGACCCAGAACGAGCCTTGGCCCAAGTGGACGATCGGTGGCTTTCAGGAGGTCCGTCAGCCTTGTATTTGCCACGAGTCTCTCTCTGTTCGTCCATCTTCGTGTGCTCGGGCTTTGACGTGTGTTGGGGCTGAAAAGATTGAGGTCTCTGTTTTGGACCAGGTTTTCCATTCGATGCCGCCGGGCGGAAGGAATTGTTCAGGTTGAGCAGACTGGCCTGCGTGAAGGGGTCGACAGGCGTCTCATAGGGTGAACTGGGAACCGAGGCAGCGCCACCCAGATCGCCTCTGCAGAACTGGGTGTAGATCGGCGTCACTGCTGGAGATTTAGGGTCGGAAGGTCTTCTGTTCTCCTTATTCTTCCCCTGCTGGACTTCAGTCCCAGTAGATATGGTCAGATTCTTGTTTGATCGGGGCCGCGACAACAAGCCTTTCAAATTGGTCGATGAGCGGGTCTTCTTGGGCTTGTTCGGGGGATTCTCTTTGGGGGCTTTGTCTTTGGAGAATCTAGCGGAGAGAGTGGCCAAGTTGGATTTGGAGATTGTCTTGGAGCCATCTACACTGTCGTTGTTGGCGGCATCGCGCGATGCCTTGGTCGGGGAACGTGGGCTGTCGATGGCCACAGGTCCCGTCTGCTGCCACTGGCCTAGAGCCTGTGTCTCGACCTGAAGTTTGGGATATGCCATGCTGACTGGTCGGCGGCTAATGGCCCCAGTCTCGTCCTCCTGTTGCTGTTGTTGCTGATGAGGTGACTGCTGTGGGGGATGATTTTGGCCAGCAGCTGAAGGTGTGGCAGAGGAAGCCGGCGTGGCGAGAGCGGAGGGGAGGGTGATGCCATCAGAGTTGTTCCTCTTATGGATGAAAGACCTCAGCCCGCCGGCTGGCTTGTTCTGTTGTTGCTGCTCGAATTGCTGTCGTGTCTCACTAAAGTTGAAGGGTGATTTGTGTATCGCCGCCATGTTGGCTTGGGCTTTGGTGGAGGTAGTGACAGATGGGTTGGGTGTCAATTGCTATGGGAACGACAGTAAACAGACTGGAATGTTGTGTACTTCATGTGGGAAACAGGTGCTGCTCGGTGATGTCTCATGCCAATGCTGTGTTTCAATGACCATGTCATGCCATTGCCGTCACCGTGAGAATCTGTAGAGGAACTCCTGAACTGAACTGATCTGGTCTGGTGCGAGCAAACTGCGATAGCTGTCGTCGACACGCAGCTGGGTTGGGATAAGTTTGGCAGGGTTGACGGGTGATAATCAAGTGCGTGAATGGAAGGATGCAGAAGACGCAGTGAGACGGCATATACAAGATTCCAAGTCGACGGCCAAAAAGTGGAGGAATTCAAGTCTCCGGCGCGTCAGGGCCCCCAGTTCTGGTCTCGATTGTAAGCGACAACGGCCAGGCAAGGCGAGGCAAGGCAAGGCGAGGCAGGGCAGGGCAGGGCAGGCACAGAGGTAGATCGAAGGGGGGCAACATGCACTACGGTGGACCGCAGCTGTGGATTGCCCCAGCAGCAATAAACGCAGCACGCCTGCATGCCCAAAAAGCCCAGGGAAGGCTCGGCTCAGGCAACCGAGTTGCATCCAGATTTGGCTTTCAGGCGCCGTTGCCCCGGTGATGATTTATCAGTGCCCTATCGCTACGCGCCTACTCGCTGAAGCGCGCCTGCTCGACCAGGTGGGGTGGTCTGTCCGACGGGCCTGGGGTTGACTTACTGGTCGTGGTGCTTTCGCACCCCACTGTGTCCATGGCCGCTGGAACCTTGTTACAACGCTGGCCTCGATCCCTGTCAGCGCTTGCCCGGCCACTCAACCTGAATTGGGTTTACTGGGTCAACCTGGTCGTATAAGATCCTCGACCCTCTGTGATGGGGCTTCTGACCTCATCCCGCTCCCCTTCCGCCCCTCCCCGCGTGGTTGGGGTGATGCTTTTCCAGCCAACCTCAAAAAGACAAGTCATGCGTTGTTCATGATGATGGCTTGTCTTGTTCAGCAGCCTTCAGAATATTGTTTCCCCCTTTCCAGTAATATTTATTCCCTCGCCAGCCAGGGTCCAACAGCCAGGGTCCAACGGTCTCGAGTGTCATTTTGTGGTGCTCGGTTCGACGGCGCGTGCTAAAAGGATGCTGCACCCCGACTCCCGGGTCGGCTTTTCCCAGCCACCCAAAATCCGCCGCGAGCCCCAGATCGCGCAACCTGGATGATGAATGACTGGGGCCCACGGCCGCTCCGGTCCCAATTGCGCTAAGGACATTCTCAAACTCTACAACGGGTCTCGTCTGCTTCGCCTCGGCATGCGCAACGACGACCACTCTCTATGGAGCAGCGTCGTATGGTTTCTAATCCTTCGCAGTGCACGCCGCTTCTACCGCGTCAAATCCCGGCTGGTGCTGCAAGTGGGACGGACGGTGACAAGCTGGTGGAGCCGCGCTGCGGCTGAGACGATGAGGGCATCATCAGCCTCACGGACCTCGCGCACCACGACGACAAATAAGACTCGACAACCCGACCGATGGAACCACTTTATCGTCAGCCTGAATGGCGGTGGGCGGTGTCAATCGTCGCTTTGGCATCCCGGTAGCTGTTTTCCCTCAGTTCGCCGCCGAAAACCATTTTGTAATTGAGATTGCTTTGCTTCATTCTTTTTGAAGTACGGAATTGAATATGTACAGGTGTACTGTCATCTTCCTTGCCTCTCGCACAGCCCTTTACTGGTTGCGTGCTTGCTCCGTCTACAACTTGCTGTTGACGAAAGCCAATGCCTGGGAGCCGTACTCGCTTGCGTAGCCTTGATGCGTCGCCGCGTCGTTTCCGTTGCAGCAGTATGGGTCCGCAGCCTGGTGTTTTTCAAGTTAGCCATAGGTTCGTGGTACAATGCTATTCAGAGTAGCGTCAGTGGTTCAACTCACATCACAGTACGACTGGATCTCGCTGTTGTAGCTTCCGCACGATCCAGAGCGCTGGTCAAATCCGCCCGCCGTGCAGGTGCCAACGTTATATGGAGCCCCAGCCTTGAAACGTGGGTCACCCATGACTATTCAGTATTAGAAACACGATACGGAAGTGCGAAACGTTGCCTCCCAGAAGGCTCTTTTGAAGCTCGAGCTAGGGGCTTCGGTGGGAGGAGAAAGGGGCACTTGCAGATGGCGGCCTTGATATTGTAGCTGGCAATCGAGCCACCACTTCCAGTCGCGCCGCAGAGAGCCGCGTCAAAGATCTCGGCCCCCTATGAAAGGTATTGTTAGGCCGGTCGCTCAACCTCATCCTATACCACCACACCAGCACTCCACAGCTGCAGGGACTTCCACATACCTGAGAGTAGCCAACCAGCACAAGCTCCGTGGACGGGCACTGCGTGGCATAGTTGCTCACGGCGGTGATGACAGCGCTGGTGCCCTGCGAGACGGAGTCGGCGTAGCTCACGCTGCCGCACGACGACTGGCCACCGCACGCGGGATATGAGATGGCCTCAGAGGTGGCGCCCGAGTGAGCAGCCACGATGGAGTTGA
Organism: Dendrostoma leiphaemia; assembly: GCA_026120015.1. Taxonomy (NCBI): domain Eukaryota; kingdom Fungi; phylum Ascomycota; class Sordariomycetes; order Diaporthales; family Erythrogloeaceae; genus Dendrostoma; species Dendrostoma leiphaemia. Next base: position 51,649 of record JALRMF010000309.1, on the reverse strand, counting down.
CGACAGATCCGGCCGAGCCGTATCCGGGGGAGGCGGTCGTCTCGCGTGCGCCAAAGACGTGCACGCCGGGGCAGGCGGCGGCGGCGCGCTCCTCCACTGCTACATTGTCAATGGGGGAGGCGATGGCGCCGACGGCCAGGAAGGCGAGGGTGAGAGTCTTGGTGAACATGATTACAGACTTGAGATGAATGATAGTAGTGCGGAAGCAGAGTAAAACGCCATGCGAGGGGTGAATGACGAAGACCGTTCGATCATCTTATACACCAGTGGCTCCGAGCAGAGTTGATGATACATTCACATGGAGATAGTCCCAGGGGGCCATCTTGCGCCGCGGCTGCCCTCCCAATCACCGGAATACAATATGCGGTCGGCCGGATCACACTAAGGGGGCGGGTAGAACGTTTGGAGTTTATTCAGATCTAGGATGTGGACCAAAACTTTCAGCATTCAGCCGTAATGAACCGGGGGAGGGGGACCAATAAACGCACTTGCAAGGTCGTGTGGGACATTTTGATTTGTCGGGCTCCTTGAGCATGTGTTTCTCTGGGAAGGGGAATTAAACGCAGCCTCTACATAGTACAAGGTAGTTCGTCCAGTGTCTACCAGTCCGTCTCTTCCACGGTTATCCTTTTCCAGTACCGGGCTGACAAGCTTCGGCGATCTGTGGGACGATCTGCAATGCACGACCGCCTACTCATCCCTGGCTTTATCAGAGGACGTAAGTTCCCCTCGGAGGATGCTCAATTATCAGAAGATGGGATGAAAAAAGCAACACGACGAAAAGTGGGATATGTGAGCACAGTCGACACTCACGACGGGCCGGACCAAAGGGGCGCGTGGTGCGGTCCGGGAGACACATACGAGACATTTGTCTTCGCCTCACGTTTGCGATGTAAACATCCGTTCAGCCTGCCAGCTGCTGCATCACGCACACACGCTGTGAAGGTCATCTGATCAAAGAAGAGCCCTGTCGATCCAACTTGCCGGGGCAAGGGACGAGGATGAGGATGACAAGTCTGTCCAGACCATCAACTTTAGTCGGAAGACTGTCGACTCCGAGTGGTGGTTGAGGCCGCTCCGATGCTATACTTATTGTGTGACATGCGGCTCCTTTCCCAAATAAGCTGTCCTGCCTGCGCGGCTCGCGACGGTCCGGTTGGGATCAGGCATAGGCTGATGATCATTTCCCGCTCTGGTGTTTTAGGCAGATCCGTGGAAATGCCACCCACACTTGCACGTGGTATCCTGCCACGCCCGGCAGTTCAGGGACACTTGTTTCTCAGAATCGAGCCTTCAATCCGGGAAAGCAATGCTTCTTTTGACGACTCAGGACCCGCTCGTCATTCATCCGTACCAGTTGTAAGGTCATGCTAGTACTCTTACAGGAAGATTCACGAGTGTCATAATGCGAATCTCTGGTACGCATCGAGCACCTGCAGGGAGGGTCGCTCCATTGTCTATTTCTGACCGCTGTCAATCCCAGTAGTTGGCCAGATGGCTCTCGAGCTGGGCCTGCTGAAGCATTTCCTGTACCAATCTAGGACAGCCTCAATTTCCGTCGCGAGCTCACAATACGGGATGAACTTGAGAACAGGGTCCCCCAGGTAAAAGATCATTTAGCCGGGGCAGCTCTCAGATGAGCGGAACCTCCTGAAATGTAAACAAGCCAAGCCTCGACAAGCGATGATGATCGGAAGGCGGCCGTGGGTCCCACTCGCTTGAACGGAGATGTCATGGTCGCCCTGGCCACGATGGAGGCTCTGCCGGTCCAGATATAACTTCCATCAACCCTTTCAGCAATATCCTGTTGTCTCCCCTACGAGCTACCACCCCATTTCTACTTACTTTGTATATACCCAAGAAGCATCATAACCACGTAAATATGGTCGGCGTCAAGACTTTCCTCACCGCTGCCCTCGGCGCAGCTACCCTATCCGCCGCGCCCACGGGCCAGAAGCTCGAGGAGCGCAGCGAAGTCGTCACCTCGTCCACGACTGGCACATACGGAGGTTATTACTTCTCCAACTACGTCGAGACAGGTTCCGACACCCTGACCCTCGGTACTGGCACGTACACCCTCAAGTGGTCGTCGTCCAACACCGACGTCGTGTCAGGAATCGGCTGGTCGACCGGAAGCGCTCGGTAGGTGCTCCCTCCAGACTTACCGAGACCAATACGACCTAGACTAACACCATACCACCCAGCACCATCAGCTACAGCGGCTCGATCAGCGCCAGCGGAGACTCCCTCATCGCGTTGTACGGCTGGACGACCTCGCCACTCGTTGAGTATGTGTCCTAATTTGTGCCCCCTGCTCCGGCCGAGCAGCCTTCTCCCTTAGACTACACCTCAACATGAGCAAGACACTGACAACATCTACTAGGTACTATGTGGTCGAGACCTACGGCACGTACAACCCCGGGTCCGCAGGAACCCACAAGGGCACAGTCACGTCTGACGGCGCGACATACGACATCTATGAGGCCGTCCGCACCAACGCGCCCTCCATCCAGGGCACCCAGACCTTCAACCAGTACATCAGCGTCCGCCAGAGCAAGAGGACGTCCGGAACCATCACCTTTGCCAACCACATTGCTGCGTGGAAGAACCTTGGGCTGGTGAGTAGTTGCATACCTCCCATGATCGGGAATCATGGCATACTGATTTATATTGCAGAATCTCGGCACGTACAACTACCAGATCATGGCCACCGAGGGGTATGAGAGCAGCGGTACCTCCACCATTACTCTTTCTTAAAAGTACGAGGCATGCTGCATTTGGGAGGAATCCTGGGAGATCGAAAACATCCGGCATTAAAATTCGCTTCTTGTACATAATCGTCAGATGCATCCATATGCCAATAGCAGGCGGGAAAGAACCGCATAGCAGTTTGATGATATACACGATAGTAGATAAAGCGAGTTCATTACGAAGACGCCGTGACACGTCCGATCCTGTGTGCCAGCCGTGTCGTGGCCTATCATAGGCCCAGTCCCAGCTCTCGTCCATCAGATTGGGATGTCTTTATGAGCTACTTCCGCCCGCTTCTACCGCCTGTGAACTGCCTCCAGCATCCACACCGCTGTTCAAGGGCGAAGCATTGCTCCTCTTGTTTGCCATCGCCCTCTGCCACTCCGGAATCTTGACAGCAGCCGCCGAGATGCCGCTGTTGAATGGTGAACTGCGACCATTGCTCGCTCCCGAGTCCTGGAAGGACGCCCCTCCGTTGGCCGGCTTGGACGTCTCTTCGGTAGCGGCGCGGCCATTGGTCGCCCCGTTGCTGCCGTTCTCTTGGCCGGAGGCAGGAGCAGGACCGGGCGTCGATGCGGAACTGGGTGCCGAGGGTACGGCAGCGCGAGAGCCATAACTGTTCACCGCACCAGACTGTCCGCTGCTCATGCGCTGGCTGATGATGGTCTTGAGACTCTTGAGCTCTGCGTTGACCTCCTGCAACCTGGTGTCGGTCAGGCTCTTTTGCGCGTCCAGCGCCTTGGGGATCGAGTCCTTCAGGTTGGAAACATCATCCCGGACCCGCTGTGCCTCGTCCTCTCTCCTCCTGTTAGATGATTTGAGGTCGTTGATAACCGTCTCCAATTCCGCCAGCGCGTTGTCCAGCTTCTCAGTCCGTTGTTGCTCTGCGTTCTTGAGTTCCTCTGTGTCTTTGGACAGCTGGTCCACGAGAGCGAAAGCCTTCTCGAACTGGTCGTCGATAGACTTCTTGTCGGATTCGAGTCTCTCGGGAGTTGGTGGTGCGATTAAGGGGTAGACGTATCGCTGCAACATGTCAGCGCCATCGCGATATCGTAGGTTTAGAAACAAAAGATTCTCATACTTTTCCCAACGCGTACAGTCCGTAGCTTACACCCCCCACCACTGTCGCCATGATGAACCAATCCCGCCAGTCCCTTCTGGGCACCTCGGGAGGCGGTGGTTGCCAGCCATATGGTGGGTAGCCTCCATAGTATGCTGGTGGCTGTCCCGGTATGGGCCCAGCTGGCGGTGCTGCGTATGCTTGAACGGGCGCTGTTTCGCCAGCGGCTCTGGCAAGGGACGCTTGAATCTCCTCTTCTGTCAAGTTCTTGGCTTTCAGGAACGCTATCCTGTTCTCGACCGGTGATGCCGCCACGCTAGGGTCTTGCAAGACTGTTTGAATATGTCCGTTAGTATTTGAGAGGGTGCTGCGTCGCACGCGTTGTTGTTGCTTCGTGATGGAGACTCACACTGGGCCTGTGTGACGTCGTTAGCACTTGAACCTTCGACCGCTCGAATGATTGGCGACAGTGTGGACATAGATTGAACTTACCGCAGAGGCCACAAGGTCCTCGCGAATCGGCATGCTGGGCAGATGCTTCAAGTCTGCTGCATGACGATGGGGGATGTCAGAGATTCTGAGCGTCTGTCGTGGAAAGACGTTGTCAATGAATTTCTCGAGTTGGCTTGTGACGAGCCGCCATTTACCACACTGCTCCGAGCGGGAGGCTGGATTTGGGCCCCGGTCTACTGGTACAGCCGAGGTTCAACGTTCCCCAGCGCCCACTCACTGGGCCCATATCTCGCTAATGATGGCGCTTACGGCATCAACTGAGCGGCTCTGTCCGACGCACAGACCAGCCCTTGTCTCCAGCGGTGCCAACTCCTGCAGTTCTGCGACCCCTCGCTGATTGGCTGCATCGCTTTTGTTTACTCCCTCCACGGCAACGGGACTTTTCTGACCAGCACCTTCAAGACACCCACCACGGCCCTTTGCGCAGGACCAACTTGACGATCACGATACAAACTGCTCCTCGTTGGAATCTCGAAGCCCGCCACAGAGAAGAAAATTTCCACACTCAACTAACGACCCTGAGCGGGTCACCAAATACCAATATGTCTCAAGACACGGGCTTGTGGAGTGTGCGGCGGCCAAGAGAGGTGAGTCGAGGTGGTACTTTGAGCAGTGCGGGCGTCCTCTGCTGCAGTCCTTGTTACCCACTCGCGCGTCCGCGCCCAACTTTACTTGACCAACAACACCACGGTCTTCTCCTCCATAACATCGTCAACCACACCGGCGCAATCCACCCACAAGAAGCAAACTCTATATTATCCACCGTACTGATGTCATTATTACCACGCAGACCCTCGGCGGCATTAGCTACAACTCCTCCGCCATCCCCCAGCCTGCATCCGCGATGAAGCGCTCCCACTCCACCTCCATGGGCGGCGGCGCCCCTTACTCCTCGGGTCATGGCCGCTCCATCTCGGGACCTAGGCAGTCCCTGGCGATGTCGAGGCCGCCTCAGCCACTATTCACGCGCTCTTCCTCCGGCGGCAATCTCGCCGACATGGGTGGCGCGTCCTCTATCAAGCGCATGTCCTATCAGCCCAACAGCACCTCCACCCTCAAAAGCTACACGCCCGCCAGCGTACCGGGTCGCGCATCCACCGAGGGCGAGCGCAGGAGCAGTGTCTATCGGGCGCGAACGTCTACCCACGCCCACATGGGCGGACACCAGAGTTTCTTTCAGCAGGCGCCCCAGACCGCCGGTGTGCCTCGCGATCCACGGCCACTGAAGGACCGCGCCTACCAGACGAGAATAGGGCAGGAACTGCTGGACTACCTGGCGCAGAACAATTTCGAGCTAGAGATGAAGCATGTCCTGTCGCAGAACGTGATAAAGTCGCCGACGCAGAAGGACTTCAACTACATGTTCCAATGGTTGTACCATCGCATCGACCCCAGCTACCGATTCCTCAAAAACATCGACCAGGAAGTGCCACCGCTGCTCAAACAGCTCCGCTACCCATACGAAAAGAGCATCACCAAGAGCCAGATTGCTGCCGTCGGAGGCCAGAACTGGTACATGTTCCTTGGCGTGCTGCACTGGATGATGCAGCTGGCGCATATGCTAGAGGCATACTCTACGAACCGCTACGAGGATGCCTGTCTCGAAGCCGGTGTCGATGTTGTTGGCGACCACATCATCTTCGATTTCCTAGGCAGAGCATACGACGATTGGTTGAACATGCCTGAGGAGTCCAGTGAGGAGGATGCGGCCAGAGCGTTGGCACCCCACGTGGAACACATGGCACAGCAGTTCGAGAGATCGAATGGCAAGTACCAACAAGAGCTGCAGATGTTGGAAGCGGAAAACGCAAGGCTTCTGCATGAGATCGAGGACCTGGAGAAGATGACGCCGGATCCGGCGGTACTTGACAATCATCACCAGATCATGGAAGAAGACAGGTTCAAGTTCGAAGAGTACAACACGATGGCCGTACAGAGGTCAGAAAAATACGAGAGCAGGATACAGGTCTTGTCAGAAGAACTAGAGAAGATGGCGCAAGAATTGAGAGAGGCAGAGGAGGAGCGTAGGAACCTGCAAAAGGTGGTCGACGACCAAGGAATAAGCATGGCGGATATCGACCGCATGACTTCAGAACGGGAGCGACTACAGAAAGGCATCGAGTCCGCGGGTCAACGATTAGACGAGGTCAAGAAGAAGGTTGCAGACAAAGAGGTCGAGGCTAGCAGGAAACTTGACGACCTCGAGCGAATGGTTGACCGATACAACACGCTGGCATATCAGATTGGTCTGATACCCGCAACAGCCACCAACGCGAAGGGCAAGGACTACGAGTTACGGGTGACCGTTAACGAAGGCCCGAACTTCACGGCCTCGCAGCTCAAGGGCTCCTTCGCCGACGGCTTCGAGAACGAGCGCCTCCTCGCAGACCCGCACACGGGCTACCAGCCGGCACACATCCTGAACCTGGACCTGCGGGGACAAGTTAAGAGCGCATTCATGGCCCTGCGCAAGGAGATCTCGGAGCGTCGCAGCGCGTCGATGGACACGATGATGAAGGACCACGAGCTGTTGGACAACATCAAGGAGGCCATGGAAGACAAGCGCAATGAGGTCGAGGCGCTCGAGCACCGGGTGCGCGCGGCCGAGGAGGAGCACGAGAAGACCAAGGAGGTCACGATCGCGCAGCGCATGGCGTCGGATGCGCAGATCGAGAAGATGGAGAAGGAGCTTGCCAAGATGCGGGGGAGTCTGAGTGAGAGCGTGCAATTGATGGAACAGCGGGAGATGAACGTCAATATCGAGTGAGTCGCTGGCTTCCGCCCAGCAAACTATGGGCCCGAAGATTGCTGACGAGTGAAAACAGGTACGAGCAACTGATGATCCGGGCCAACGCCCTGAGAGAACAGCTCCACACAGAGATCACGCGCATGTTGAACGACACCATCAAGTTCAAGATGCACATCCAAAAGGGTCTCGAGGACTACGAAGGCTTCGTCGCGGACGAGCTGGAGAAGGAACTGACGCTCGACGAGGCGGCGGGCGATACTGCAATGGATGAGGACTGAATACAGACTTTTGTTTTACGAATTCGTTTTGTTCGACTTGTCTATACCAGAGCATTTTGAGCAGGCGGTGTTAGGTGGTTTTGGAGTATGGGGCTCCAAACTTGTTTATCGGAAAGGGGAGCATCGAATTGTTGGACTACAAGAGGGTCTCTGTATAGGTACCCTATTGTTTCTTGTTCTTTTTGAAATGATGATGGTTACGAGATTCCGAGACCTTCATGCTTGGGAATCACTGCATGCTCCTTAAAATGCTGTTTTTGCTTGTGTAGTGCGCGACCTGAGCACGCGGTAATGTGCCGACCAACCCAGCTGCCCGCAAAGCTTGGCCCCGCTGGCGATGACGACCGCGGGGTGATTTATTGATTACAAGCTTCCCGACCGTGCGCGTCCTCCCTCTTGAGCATTCCCTGTCGCAACCTCACCTTCTGAACTCTCCACGTCCTTCCATTACATTTGCGACTCCGCCGAGGAGATACACAATTCGTGGCGCTCGCCAAAACGGACACCATGGCAACCACACAGCCCTTTACGTTCCCCCGCGAGTACTACTTCCCCGCCTTCTACACGCGCCAGACGAACCTCAACACCCTGCACGCACAGCTCGTAAAGTGGTCGTCGCTCGTCCTGTCCTACTGCCAACACCACCGCATCTTCAAGCTGCCCCTTTCCCCGACCACCACCTCCTCCAATACCAACAACGCCACCAGTAACAATACCTCGGGCGCCGGCGCCCCGCCCGACACCGAGGAGCTCTTCCACAACAGGCGCCTCAACCGCCGCCTCGCGCTGTCCGACGTGCGCGAGGTGATTGACTTTATGCGCAAGGACGGCCGGGCCGAGTACGTCTCGGGCGGGCCGGACGGCAGCAGCGCAAGTGGTGGTGGCGGCGGCGGTGGGGATGTGGTCTGGATATACTGGCGGACGCCGGAGGAGTGGGCGACGCTGTTGGAGAACTACGTCGATGAGACGGCGCAGAAGGGGACTGTGCTGACGCTTTATGAACTGACCGAGGGGGAGGGGACGAGAGGTACTGGTGAGTCGATTCTGCAACCCTTGCTTCTATCCCGAGTTGATGTGGCTCTTGAGGACATTGACGAGTGCTGACTGCCGCGGTATGACAGAAATCCACGGCCTCGATCAAGATCTCCTGCAGAAAGCCCTCAACGTACTTGTCAAGAGGGGAAAGGCACAGGTCTTTGGACAAGAGGATTCACAGGGAGTGAAATTCTTCTGAACGATCACGAAAGGACCGACTGTTGTCACGAGACTGGGATTTGCATTCATGGCTAGGTGGTCCGCACGATTGAGATACTGAAACCCACGACCCAAGGGCTGGGAGAAACGACAAAACAAGGTCGGTGATCGCCGTGGCCGAGATCATTGAACGCTGTTAGACGCCGACCACATCCTCCAAAGATGCCAACCGCCAATAGTGTACCACCAACACCAAAACACCTATGGTCCATACAGAATACACGGCCTCGCTTCATCATGTTGGCTGCTTTCCCTTGAAGAAGTTCTCTGCCAGATACTTCTCCTCAAAGGTCAACTCCTGGCTCATGGCAACCTTCAGCAGCCAGTCCGAAGACACGATCCGTGGCAACATGTTGCCGTCCCTGGCCATCTTCTCAAACCTCGGCCACAGTGCTCTCTCCGTCTTGCTGTTAGAAGTCAGCAGGTACACAGGCTCCGGGCCCTGGCTGTCCTCCTCGGGACTCGTAACCCTGATGGTCGACGTGCGACCAGCGTACGTCTTGAAGATAGCACCGTTGGCTTCGGCGATGGGTCGGTAGCTGTCAGGTCCGCTCTTGATGTGGACGGAGCAGTATACAGGCACACCCCACATCAGCCGGCCCTTGTTATCGCGCGCACGCTTGATCGACTTTTCCAGCTTGACACCGAACGTCTTCTCCCGCTCCTTATCCTTGAGCTTGTAATCATCCACGTCGAGGCGCTCGCCCTGTGCAAGACAGTCATCGATGAAGCTGGAATTGATCACCTCGGGACCTTTGGCGAGCGTGCGGAGGAATTTGATTGTACGCAGCAGCTGTGGTGCAGCAAGGTAGTCGCATTGTTGCGTCTCCTGAACGATCATGATGCCCATGCTGCGTAGTTTTCGCTGGTCTCTTCTTAGCATCACACCTCCGATCAATGCGATTGCTGATGAAACTTACCCGATCTGCGTCTTCCTTCCTTGTGCTCTCAGCCCATCCCTTATACCCGGTCATTACGATGCGCATGTCCACTGGGGGAAGGGATGACTTTTGTCGCTTGGCCGGCCGCTGCCCTGTCTCGTCATCCTCCTGATCCTCATGAGTGGGACTGCCGGATCGGCCTTTCTCCTGCGCCTGCCTCTCCCGTTCCTTCTCACGCTCCTGCTCGACTAAGTTCGCGGCCCGCTTGCCGCCGAACGGTGTGTTGCCAGTCGACTTCCTCTTTCGCTCCTTTTCGTACAACGCGATATCAGGCGCCATCGTCTGCAGTCTGTTCAGCGCCGAGGTTTTGGCACTCCGACTACCACTCGAGTAGACAGATGGAGTGTCGTTCTCCTTGCCAGTGCGCAAATGTCGTGGTCTAATCGGCGTGGACTCGACTGGCGCCTTGGACTTTGGTGGCGCTGGCACACCAAATTTCTTGGCTGTCTTCTCCGCATACTCGTCCTCGTCATCTTTCATGATGTCGAACTCTGGGTGCTTTTGTCGACCAATCACCAGGCCGGCTCCGGGGCCATGTCTCTGTGCATTGTGGTGGGCCAGATCTTGTATCCTTCTCCTGCGGCGTGCTTCGGCATCCATGCTGTCTTCTCCGCCGGGATAGTACATCTCACGTAGCTTTGACTCGTCGAACCAAGTCTGGCCGATAACCTCACTAAGGTTCGTCCGGGGTGGAAAGTGTGCGTAACGAGTGTTGGTCATTACCTGCACTTCGCACTTGGCGTAACTCTCCTCGACCCAGAGGTGGTTGACCATTGGAATATTCCAATCCAGGGCGGCTGCACACTTGTCGCCGGCCATTCGTGCAGTAATGAGGTGCGTGTTGTCCTGTCTCATGGACCCCGTGGCCTCAGCACCTGCAGCCTTGAGCAGGTTTAAAAGATAGGTGCGTGCTTCACCACCGTAATTGGAGACCGTGATGCGAAGCCCCTTGAAACCCTTCATGCCGTGCTTGGGCACAGGGTAGTGCAAGAGGCGATGCAGGGGGTCTGCCCATTCATTTCTGAAGATAATGTGATACAGCCAGGCAAGGCTGCCCACGTGTTTGCCCTGTTGAGCAGCTGTAATATATTCGGGTCCGTCACGGTACTGGCATACGAACCAGTCACACTCATGAACAGGAGTTACGACGTGTCCTCCGCCGCCCTCGATGAGGCCTGCGAGTATCTTGCGCAGGTTCTCGCTCAGCTGGAGGTCCCAGGACAGTGCAACTTTCTTGTTCTCAAAGACGGTCAGCTTCTGTCGTGCGTCGGCCTGGGCATATGGTGGGCGGTCAGGCCAGGCAGATGTGGCACCATCGAGGTGTTGGTTCTCGGGTATTGTAACGGAGTCGTCGGGGTTCGCGCGAAGGAGTTCCGCATCGGGGAGCAAGTACGGGCCTTCATCGATCCTCTTGCCAAGGCGGATGCAGTCATCGAACCTGTGGCATGTCAGAACAGCTGGTAACGATCTCTAAAGGCAGGCTACTGCTTACCAGTGAGGTAAGACAATCTTGCACTTCAAGCCTTTGGCCTCGGCCAAACGCGCCTTGGGCCCATCGGATGACAGCGCGCAGATGTGAGTGGTCAGTCGGCCCAGGTCTTTGGATTCGGTGCCACCCATTGCCAGGACCGCACCAGCGATGGACTCCTTGTCCGTGACTGGAAGGTCGTCGCACGTGAGGACGATCTCCGAGAAAAACAGTCGCGGATCCGGGGAATAAGGTCGGATCTGGGCCTGGCGGTTTTTGAGGAGTGACGTATTGATCCAGGCAGGCCTCACGACCGGGACCATCATTGCCATGGCCTCATTGTACTCGGAGAAATCGATGTTCTCAGAGATGATGTGGGTGCAGCAGGCAACAGGAACGGAGCCATTCTCGTCACTCTCGATGACCTCGGCGCCATATTTCCGTACCGTATCTTTCAGCTGCGGCTAGCGTCTTAGCAGCAACATGCAACAGAGACGTTGACGGCAAATTAACTTACCGTTGCGATGACAGATTCTGACAACTTGCTGCCTCGCACAAAGTGCATGGCACATTGAACAAAGAGTCCGTTTGTCGACGCGTTGGCGTCGTTTTGCGCGGCCATATTGAGTTTCGTGATGGTCGTGATGTGACAACCGCGTCACTAGACGCGTTGAGAAGGTGGGGTCCCCACCAAAGAATGAGGAACGGGCAATGGGAACTAGTGGTTGATTGGTGTGGGACGGAGTGACGGAACGATGTGAGGCTGTCGTCGGAGGCCGATGAGATGGTGTTGTGACGAAACAAGGAAATGGAGATGAGAGGTTTAGGCTCCAGGCAGAATGCCAAAGACTTTGGGAGTTTCAATGTTGAAAGAAGGCGAGACGCGCCTGCTGTGTTGGCAGTCAACGCGTCTGATTAGGTAAGCGACTCCATTCGTGTAAGTGGCTGGTCGCGGCTTCACCTGACGTCGTTGCGGAATTCACGGCCCCCCGGCTCCCCCGCCGCTGCTCAATTCCAGATGTCCATCCACATCACTCTCCCTTCTGGCTACCAACCTCTCCTTCCTTGTTTTGCAACGTCGCATCGCCCAAGAAGTGCAAGTCCATTGCAAGTGTCGTCAGGTCGTTCATTCAGCAACCATAACAGATGATTTTTGAGTTGTCATTCGGATGCATCCTCTCACGAATAGGGCAGGCAGACTAGCGCGTCACCGGACGAAGAACTACGGATGAGTGCATCGCCAAGAACCTCGGCCGAGCGGTGATGGATGCCGCGGATGACACTCCCGGCCTTGCTGCCTCCATCCAATCTAACATCCAGGCCACCCCCAACAGCCGGCGCCAAAACCCCACTAGCCTTGCAAGAAATCCTGTGTCTGTTCCTAGTCTTCACATCATGGGGTCGAGATGCTGCTCTTGTATATTCCCACAGTGGTCACGAGAATTACTATGGCACTTGGACTTGCTGGGCGCGCCGGGGAAGAGGGTGGCATCCATTGCTTCACCAGGGCACCAGTCAAAACCTGGGGATGGTTCGCACACCCGATATGTTACATATAAACCCTCGACAGCGACTCAGCCTGCAACATGGACCTCTCATCTCGGTCACTCAGACTTATCACGGGGACAATGATGTTGAATTTCTTGACATACTTTTTTTTCGTCTCTGCCAGCCCGTCGTCCAACCCTTGTGGCCACGTTGAAGCTGCCCCTAGCCGCTACTAGCATCGAGACCCAGAAATCACCGTCAGCATTCCAGTCAAAGGTAGAACATGACCTCCCGTCCCGAAACCTCAGACATCCAGCCTCGCCCCATACTCATGATCAGCCTCTTCCATAATTCTCTGTCACGTTTCTACGAGATCTCGCGACGTCAAGCCTCGTTGCCCGCGTGCCCTAGCCTCCCTGACGATTGCCTCGTGCGCGTGACCTTTCATCATGGCTGGAGTCGTCCCCCATATTCCTATAAGAGAAGGCGGAGGGGAGGGGATACGGTCAACGACGAGCTTCCCTCGAGTGCTCCTCTCAGTGATGACCTTGTGGTTCTGAGAAGGCTATTGCCCAGATCAGGTCCAAGATGCTGTGGTGTTTGCTGCTGACAGCCTTGCAGCTGCTGCCCTGTCAGGGCAATCCTGTCCCTCACAGTCCAAGAGAACCTGGTAAAGGTTTTCGATTAGATGAAACAGATGAGGCAATACCTGCTCCCGCCGTTGAGAGAGGCGTACCTCTGATAGTATCGTCGTGCTCTTCAGTAGTGAGTGCATCAAAGCCCTGAGAGGACGGACTTGATTCTCACCATGAGTAGGACGCATTCACCATCGAGAGTCTCATAACACAAACGACTGTGCCCGTAGTCACCAGTGCAGTTCCTACAGGCACGATCCAGATCCTGCCAAAACCCAAAGTCGAGCCGGACACCCTCGGTCATATCCACACGAAGCTCGAGACCGCTGGACAGGGACACAAGTATCCGCTGTTGACCAACTGCATCGCATCACCTACTGCTCTCATCTCCACGGCCACGACAGTGGTCCTGGAGGACACAGTCAACACGATGGCTGCAGCCTCTGCCAACATCTTCGAGCCCATCGCCACCAATGCACCTCCGTCCCAGATCAGTCAGAGGCGCGACCATCCGGTTCCTCGTCTGGGAATCCAGCAGACGGCGCCCATCTCCACGAACAAGTTCTTTCAGAACTTCTTCCTGGGCTCGCAGACCTCGTCAACTTTTCTCCATCCCTATTCCGTTGCCTGGGTCAAAGGACAAGGCACGACCCAGTCCTGGGGCATGTCTGTCTCGCACATAGATGCAAATCAGCTTGCTTTCGGGCCCGTCAACGCGTACGGGGCGGTAAATTATTTCATAAACCCCATCGGGATCCAGTCACTTGTCCTCTCCGCCGTCGAACTCGGCAACAGCACGACCCTCACCAGTGCCAACGTCACGGACATGTCTGCGGTGATCCAGTTGCGAATCTCCGCCTCCGCCACACCGGCTGTCGAGTTTCCTTTCACCCAAGGCGCAGGCTTTGTGACCGCCATCTACCGCAACGTCACGCCTGTGATCCAGAGCGGCGTCTTCTTCTCCAGTGTGACCAAAGTCAACACGCAACCTCGTCCCGGCGTGACCAAGTATAAGCTTGCCCTCAACGACGGCAAGACCTGGTTCCTATATGCCACTAGCACGAGTGGCTCGTCTTTGGACCTGCAGGTCGTCGACAATGGCCTGATTCGCGCGAGCTCGACGTTCAGTGGCACTATCCAGGTGGCCAAGGACCCAAACGGTGCAGGTGAGGCTGTGTACGATGCCACTGCTGGCTCTTATGCAGCAGGCGTAACCGTCTCCGGGAGTGCGGTGGGAATGGTTGGCACTTACACGTTCACATTCCAAAAGGGCGGACTCACCGGGAGTCCACTGGTGTTCGCGCTGCCACATCACGTGCAGTCCTTCGACAGCGCCACAAACTCATCGCTCAAGAGTGCGCTTCAGCTGCAGACGACGACCAAGGGCCTGGCGACCGCTGTCGTTGCCGATTCGTGGACGATGGTGGAGCCGAGACTGCCTGTGAGCATGACGTTCCTGCCCTGGACGCCGACGGGGGGAAGCCAAGGGACGCTCTCTGCTGCTGCCAAGGCTAAGATCCTGGCGGTCGCGCAGTCGGAGCTCAGCCAGGACATCTCGGCGCAGACGAACCTGAACTCGATGTACTACAGCGGCAAGGCCTTCGCCAAGTTCGCCATGATCCTCACCGTCGTCAACGACATGCTCGGCGAGACGGCGCTCGCCGCGGCTGGCCTGCAGAAGCTCAAGGCGGCCTTCTCCGTGTTCACCAACAACACCCAGATCTACCCACTCATCTACGAGTCGGCCTGGGGCGGCGTCGTCTCCACGGCCACCTACGCGACGGGCGACTCGGGCGCCGACTTTGGCAACACGTACTACAACGACCACCACTTCCATTACGGCTACCACGTTCTCGCTGCCGCCGTCATCGCCCACCTAGACCCGACCTGGGCCGACCAGGCCCAGAACCGCGCTTGGGTCAACGCCCTGGTCCGCGACTACGCGAACCCCTCGGCCTCGGACGGCTTCTTTCCGGTAAGCCGCATGTTCGACTGGTACCACGGGCACTCGTTCGCGCACGGCCTCTTCGAGTCCGCCGACGGGCGCGACCAGGAGTCGTCCTCGGAGGACGTAATGGCGGCCTACGCGCTCAAGATGTGGGGCGCCGTCGCGGGCGACGCCAATGCGGCCGCGCGGGGGAACCTGATGCTCGCGGTGCAGGCGCGGGCCATGGGGCTGTACTACCTCTACCAGAACGGCAGCGCGGTCGAGCCTGCGCAATTCGTCGGCAACAAGGTCGCGGGGATCCTGTTTGAGAATAAGATGGACCACACGACGTACTTTGGCACCAACATCGAGTATATCCAGGGCATCCACATGCTGCCGCTGCTCCCCTCCACGACGCTCGTCAGGCAGGCCAAGTTTGTGAACGAGGAGTGGGCGCAGTACTTTAGTGGTGGGAGGGCCGATTCCGTGGTTGGTGGGTGGCGGGGGGTATTGTACGGGAACCTCGCTACCGTGCAGCCGGCGCAGGCCTGGAGCTGGTTCAGTCAGGCCAACTTCGATGCAAGCTGGTTGGATGGCGGGGCGAGCCTGACCTGGTACCTGGCCTATTCGGCTGGTAAGTCCACCCCTCTTTGCTGGACGCAGTGTGTGACTTCCTCCGCTGACATCAATCTCGCAGCGCTCGCCGGTCTCTAGCTGAGGCCTGCGATAGTCGTCGGTCTGAGTAGGTCTTGTCGCCGACTGGCCCATTCCGGAACCACGTTTCTCTTGTTTGGTGGAATTTATTCCTCTTCCTTGCATCGCAGTAGCATTTCCACGGGACTGCATTCTAGACCGGGAGGTATTCTCTGACGCTTTATGAGTCGTGTTCGGAGACACATATATAGAGCAAGCATTTATCGGACGGACTTGCATCACTGGGTAGGCATCTTGAACAGCATCATCTAGAAGGAAACCTCAGGGTCATGTAGGCTCACGATCGTTGTTGTCCATTAACACTTCAAACCAGTGGAATTGCTGTCATCTCTTTTTTCGTGCGAGTCGTGACGAAGTCTTTGCATAAACCAGGGGTCCTGGGCAAGGAGCCTTTGGGGGAAAGGATGACAATTTCGGTCATCCACTCAAACATTGTTTCCCTGGATGTCTGTGCTTCACACAAATGTTGTGCAACACTCCTCCTGTTTTGCACCATGGATCTCTACGCAGTTACCCAGGGAATCCTCTCCAAATGTTCCCATGATCCTCACTGCGACCCGCTATGTGGCCATGCATCACACCACCATGAACCCCAACCCAATATATGCAGCATGCCACATCGGTGTTCTATCATACGATTCAGCAACCACACCGTGTCACACCACAAAAACAGCCATCGAGATCATTGTTCATATAAATGTATTGTAAACCCATTGCTTTGAACTTTAGAAGTTAGGTACCTTTCGCTACTCCAAATCATTCAGAATTCCAACAACACCAGCCCAGATGGTGTTGGCCCATCTGAATCCGACCCAGAAACTCCATCGTATCAGTGGTATACCGTTTGCCTTTCCAATGTCGCTCAAGATTACCCACGTTTTGTAAGGAAAAAAGATCGTTCAAGAAGTTTGTTCAAGCTTTTGGTCAAGCTCATTCTGACTCTTCACCGTCAGATTCGTTCTCCTTTACCCATCCGCGGCTCATCTCCACGGCCTGGTTCCACTTCTTGAACATCTTCTTGCTCTTCTCGGCGGAAATCTGAGGCTGGAAGACTTTCCTGTTCCTTCTGTTGACTTGAGACAAGTCGTCGAGCTCAGCCCACACACCGGTGGCGAGGCCAGCAGCGATGGCCGCACCGAGCGCCGTGGTCTCGCGCATGGCGGGTCTGTCGACAGGGATGCCACTGATGTCCGCCTGCGTCTGCATGCACAGGTCGGAGTTGGACAGGCCGCCGTCGACGGCCATGACCTGGAGTTTCTTGCCAGAGTCTTGCTCCATGGCGTCAAGGATGGCCTTGGTCTGGAAGCAGGTAGCCTCAAGTGTGGCGCGGGCGATGTGGCCCTTCTTGGTGTGCTGGGTCATGCCAAAGATAGTCCCCTTAGCGGAGTCGATCCAGTAAGGGGCGAATAGGCCAGAAAAGGCGGTGACGAAGATGACACCACCATTGTCAGGGACGCTGGTGGCGACCTCCTCGATCTTGTCGGACGTCTCAAAGAAGCCCAGGTTGTTGATGAGGAACTTGACGCCAGAGCCGGCGACGGCGATACTGCCTTCCAGCGCGTACGCGGGCTTGCGGCCGCCGCCGAAGTCGTAGGCTACTGTTGCCAGCAAGCCGGACTTGGAGATGACGGGCTCTGAGCCGACGTTGTACAGGATGAAAGAACCGGTGCCGTACGTGTTCTTGGCTTGGCCCGGTTGGAAACCACACTGGCCGACCAGGGCGCTGGACTGATCACCTAGGCAGCCGGCGATGGGAGTTCCTGCCAGTGGGCCTCTGGCAAGCTTGCCGAAGGCCTCAGCATCGGACGACGGTACGATGCGAGGAAGAGCACACTTTGTTGGGTCGATGCCGAAGAAACCAAGAAGCTTCTCGTCATACTTCATGGTGTGCAGGTCCATGAACATGGTTCGGCTGGCGTTGGTGCTGTCAGTGACGTGGACGGGGTTCTCAGCCTCGATGCCACCGTTCAGCCTATAGATGAGCCATGAGTCGACGGTGCCGAAAGCCAAGCGGCTCTCGTCGTATGCCTCCTTGACGGCAGGCACATTGTCAATGAGCCACATCAACTTGACGCTGCTTGGGTAGGTGCTGAGGGGCAGGCCACACTTCTCGCGCAGCGCGTCAGCGCCAGGGCGCTTCTTGAGGTCGCGGACGAGGCCTGTGGTCCGCGTGTCTGGCCACACGACGGCGTTGTACAGGGGCTCGCCAGTGGTCTTGTCCCACACAACGGTGGTTTCCCGCTGGTTGGTGATGCCTATTGAGCGGATGTCCTTGGCTGAGAAGCCTTTCTGCGTGAACTGGGCCAGACCGCCCTCAATGCACTCCTCGACCGAGCTGAGCAACTCTAGTGGGTCATGCTCATGCCATCTGCAGAGAACGAATTTTGTTAGACACGAGGCTCTCAGTTGGAGGGGGGTTGGTGGTAGTGAAAGCTTACCCTGACTCAGGGTAGTGGTTCTCGAACTCGAGCTGGTAGCTTGCGACAGGCTCTCCCTCGCCATTGAAGACAAGGAAACGAGACGACGTGGTGCCCTGGTCGATGCTGCCGACGAACCAGTGTTCTCGCTGCTCGTCCTCGGTCTCCCGGATACCCTCTGGCAGAGCATCGTCATGAAACTCAACCTCAGGCTCGGGCTCGGGCGTGGGAGGCGCATTGGTGGGCACGTCACGGTTCTCAACAAATTGCACTGCAATGGCATCTGGCTTTTCCTCAACAGGTGTGAGGAGGCTGATGGTGCCAATCTCCTCGTCAAGGCGCAGTCGCTTTGAGTCTCTTATGTCGGCCATTGCTACGGCTGGCCTGGGCCTGGTGTTTGTGGTTGTGGTGATCATCCTGACCGAAGTCCCGGGGGAGTGGGAGCGTGGCGGGGAGTAGGTATAGGAGCGGCAGTTGGAGAGTGAGGGGTGAGACCGCCGACACGAACGCAAGGCAGAAGGCGCTAATGGAGGGACGGGAGGAGGAGCTATTCGGCCGCAGTTGGCAATGACAGGGCGGCTCGCTTTGGGTTGGTGGCCCGAGAGGATGTTTGAGACGGCAAGCTGCCCTGGGTCCTAGCAACTAGACAGGGTAGGTTGAACTTGAGGCTTTTGTCGTTGTTGGCGAACGCCAAGTACAGTGGTGGTGGTGATAGTGGCGGTGGTGATTCGTGGAAAATATCGACCAGAGTCTTATTTATTGAGGACTGCTGTGGGATACTACTGAGAGGTACTAAGAGTGAGGTAGGATAGTAGAAGACAGAAGAGGTTTGGTGCGGCTTGCTGATGAGAGGGAATCTACCTCGGCATGAGGGCAGAGGGAAGGCCATATTTCAATCAATTCCCGTCGGGTAATGGTTGAGGGTGAGAGGTTTCCAAGATGGGCCAAGACCAATCCCAGGCCTGTTCGGTTTCGTCGGGGGGCACGGAGAGGGAGGGTGGGTGTGCGTGCGTGCGTGCACACTGCAGGGCGAGGGCGAGATGAGGTGTGCGATCGATCGTGAGTCGCTTACTGGATATGCATGCTGCGTGGCTGCGTTTCTGCGTGCTGGGTTGCACTTACACAAGCGTGACAAGCTATCGGGCGACAGCGATCCGCAAGGGGCACATTTGGAATGGGACGTCATGGACCGTCACTGCTCTGTAACGGTTTCGCGGGCCACTGGACGATCTCTGACAGATGGTCTGGTGGGGTCCAGAAGAGGCCAATGGGGCCTCTGGTTGGCGGAAGAATAGAGGGGCACACTGTCGGCTGCACAGTCTCTGGAAACACTGGCGGGGGATGGTCTGGGCTGGCCCGCGGGCTGCAGGGCCATGCAGAGAAGACAACTTCGACAAACAGCACAAAGGTGGGGGGGTGTTGCTCGTGCTCGTGGGCGTCGGCGCTGCGATGCTGCACTGCAACCGGCGCGATGCGAACCCTACTGGGGCCCCCAGTCCCTAGTGCAAGGAGGCCCCCTGAACACCCCGCAGCCATCTGAATTCCATGCGACTGGGATTGGGCTCTGCAGGCTGGAGTCAGCCTGGAGGAATTTCGAAGATGCGTGTGGGGGAGCCCCTCAAAACGCTACGATTGGCAGCTGCCCCGGTGGGGGGCCCAGCTCTGGGCCGTGATCTCGAAGCATCTACGAAGTACGACCGTACCTACAGGGTAGTAGCGGATCTCGATGCTTCAGACACGCAGCGCTGGGCGTCTCTTGAATTCCATCGTCCTGCCACCGCCGAGCACACAAGACAACACAGACGCGCAATGCATGTCGGGGCCGCACAACCTTGGACAAACTTTACGACACAGTATCACCGGACAGTATTGACACATCAAAATTATCTCAAGTAATAGCACGAAGTATGGACGATTCGACTCGACTCGTATCTCGGCTCATGCAGCGCCGTGCGGCGGGACCTCGCGCACCCGGAGCCTGGAGGAGGGGAAATGAACTACCATCTGCCATCGCGGACACTCTCACCCCAAACCCTGGAACACCACCGCCGTCCTATTTCACGATACCTATTTTTAAACAACAACAACACACTGCAGACGTACCTCGTATCGGTACCGCTTCAGCAACGTCCCGTACTGCGAGGCCTGTGCGTTTCTTCCTGCCGGGCAATGCTGGATTTCTATCAAACACACACCCAAGTCCGCTCTCCGGGGACGATCACTTTGTTTCCATGAGTCAACGGACGAATTCACTGATCAGTAAAGACTTTCATCCCTAAAGTCATGGGGACGGTAATGAAAGCATCTCGATGGGATGCAGTCTCTCACCGACCAACCGGCGGGGTAAGGGTGGCGCGAAAGTGCGTTCGCAGTCGAGAGGGGGGGACGAGACCCCGAGGAGTAAATTCGAGTCTCGACCTTGATGCACTGGTGCGCGCGCTCACAAAAAGAGCCCCCCTGCACCGGGGAACAACACAAGATCGGCAATGCACATTCCCTTATCGGACGGTCACGATCGCACCTGGTTCGAAATTTGACCCGCACGCACCAACCAGAGACGTAGGGCCGTGGCAGCCAAGTGTCTCGGGTCTGCCGCGGAGATTCTTCAACTTTGATTGTTGGGCTACTGGGCCTCTGGGAAGGCGATGCCGTCTTCCCACCAGATCAAGAGCTGGCCCACAATTGGGCTTCTACACTTTTCGACGGGGCTGGGAACCATCGTGACCTGTCCCCCCCGGCCCCTGGCGTGCGACTGACTGCAACATCGCAATCCTATCGGCCCGGGCGATAATTCTAGAAGTTCGACGATCCTGTTGCCCGTCTCGTATCTCCTGTCCTGTGTCGCACTCAGGGGCGACAAGACTACTCAGGGGACCCAGTGCACCAGAGCTCCCAGGAACGCCCGCTCCCCTTCACGATGCTCAGCATCCTCGCGCTTTGGTGTTTTATCCCCGTCCTGTCTTCGTGTCTCATGGTCCAGAGCCAGTTGCTTGCTGGCGCCCTGCAAACACTTTGTCGCCAGAAGGCTAAATCTGAGCTAGTATCAGTTAGGCAGTCGGATCCCGTATACAGTAGTCCTTCTGCATGACAACAACAAAAGATAAGGTCATAATTCCACAAACTCTCTGCACAATAGCCAGGGGTTGACCGTGTGATACAGATCGCAGGCGAGTGAAGTCTTGCGCATCATGTGTATAGTCAGAGGACCAGTAAAATCAAAAGTCGACAATTTCCGCAGCAGAAGCGTGTTCCACGACGCCCTCGCGGCAAATAAGCTCCGACTGGCGAGACCGAAATTCTGCTTGGCTCTGGATTGCCAATTCGAGACATCCGGTGCCTCGTGCTGCAACGTGCAAGCGCACATGCACGCTGTCGGCCCCGGCGAGGCTGACAAAGGAGGACCCACACAGTCGGGACGATTTACCGCACACTGCCAGTCCGCTGCCCGCCAGTCGAGTCACATTACCAGAGACCCACTTGACGATCTCTTCACTGCCACAAGCTGATTTCCCACCAGCCAACTCGGATGGTAAACTGGAAGCCATTTTCCGCCACACTCCATCGACGATCCGGATGACGGCCCTGACTTCATTTGTGCACATCTTTGCCCGTTGTCTAACCCTGGGGTGGCGCCAACGTGCTCCTCTGCAGCCGTCGAAACACTGACGTGCATTGACGTGGGACCTCGACGTTACCAATTACGCACGAACGCTGTATTACCAGAACTGCCAGCTGACTACATGCTTTGGACCTTGCCTACGATCGGTTACATCAGTCGTCCGTATCACGGAGCTTCTGCCCCGATCCCGTCTACTCCGGTGCCAACCCCAGATTGCCCGGCCCGGAGAACCCCAGAGAGCGGACCCGCTTCGCCGAGATGATATCAGCGGTGGGGTCTTTCCTTTGTGTCGGGATCGTTGGACCTTGTGACAACACCTGACATCAACGCCCAGAGCAGCTCAGACGCTCGGCATTTCTGGGATTTGCGGGGGATCGATCTTTTTCCCCAGCGAGCAGGAGAGCAGGCTGAAGTCATGCCTACTTCAACTGTCCCAAGGTCTCTGTCTGTTACCACTCGCGCACATGCGCATATCAGCAGGCAATGGGAATGGAGGCTGTCGTCGCGTGGCTGCGAAGGTCAGCACGGCATGGCATCGCCCGGGATCAGGGACTGGTGTGTGTGTGAATCACCGGCCAGTGGCAGTTTTCCACCTTGCAAAGCCCTGGGCCACTCACGGCCAACTCCCTTTTCAAGTCCTTTTCAAGGTGGAGCCAACATAACTGGTAGGCACGGCGTGAGCATCCCATAGCACTTGGCATCTTCACCCGCCAGCGGCTACTGCCGCTCCCTCATATGTCACGACGCCCAAGCAACAGCGACCTGGGGTTTTGTGTAAGTCTTGTTCGGGTGCGATGTCCTAGGTAGAGGAGGTTCGCTCTGCGATAGTTGGTCTAAAGGCACAAGTCGAGGTTCTTGCGAGTTGATCCTGAGGCTCTCATACTTGCTCCAATCACTCTATTGAGGGAACAATCCTCGAGGCCTCGCATCTTCCGCGCACCTTTGTGTGGCCAACGGGCATGTTTCCAAGGGTTAAATGGACCTAACGCCCGAAAAGCGTCAGCACATGTCGACAGCAGAACTTTGGACAGTCCCAGTGGCTCAATAGCAGTGCTCTCGAGCATTTACTCTTGACTGTCTAGCCTTGATTTGGCACAACACGTGTGGCCTGCAAATTGCCGGAGACGAGATCTGGACTTGGACTCTCACCGGACCTTCCCTTCTGTACCTGCCTCGCAGGGTTTGCCACCTCAGGCGTGCCTCCTTCAAAATGTCCACCTCAACCCATGATCCGACGCCAGACCCAGGACAGCGCGCGCCTTCCAACCGACATTGTTGTTCACCACCAAGACATCGAGGAAGGCACACGCCGAGGCCCGGAATCCAATGTTGACTCGAATGGCGGCCCCCTTCCTCTAATACTGCCGCGGAGCGTCCGCTGGTCCTGGAGTCCTCGATTTCTGCCGGCAGACAAACAACAAACATCGAACATCTCACGCTTCATCAACAGCTTCTTTTTGGCAACACACATCCAGCAACGTCTGTTCTGCGCAGTGCGAGTACGGTAACATCCTCTACGAATTCTTTTTTGGACGACCAAGTTCAGTTTCGAATATTCATTTCTCCCCCAATCCAATCCGCACTTGTGCTTCCTCCCACTACTTCCGCCTTCATCCACTCACGCGCGCCCCCACGCTCAAAACATTCACGCACTCTCCATTGAAACGCTCACGATCCCAGCGTCGACGCTCGGCTTTACTAGACTGCTGTCGGTACCACAGACTTGCTGCGTGCTAGCGTCTGACTTGTGATCATGCCCAGAAGGAGCAAGGGCAAAGGCCGCGGCAATGATGGCTCCCAAACCCAGGGTGGTGGCAACAACTTGTCCCATGATCTCTCCCAGCTGAGCATCTCAGGGACTCAGGGTAGTGGAAGGGGTTCAACATCTAGGCAGCCCGGCGTGGCAGATCCGACTCCTGCCGGTAACGCAGCTGCCGCACGCTCTTCAGCACGTGGCTTTGATGGGTCTGGCTCCAAATGCGTTCGAGAGGTTCAACTAAGGGATGACGCGAGCTTGGTCAAAGACTGGCGCATTGAGGACAAGGAGTTGGATACGTCGCAAAACAAAGAAGTCTGGGGGTAAGTACAATACTCAGCTTTACCGTTCTGAAGCTCACAATTCCAGGCTCAATAAGAAAATTTCGCCTGACGTGGCTCTACGAAAGCTTGAGGATGGCTGCATTGAGGATCTTGCCAATATCAGATCCAGCGACGACAAAGCGAAGAAAGCAGGGAGGAGTCTCTCTCGCCCTCAATTCGGGACGGAGGGCACATCAGTCACTCTTTGGGCCAACTACTTTGCATTGTCTTTCCGGCCAGCTAAATCACTTCCGGAGCTGCAAAAATACACCGTCAAGATCGTCAAGCAGGAGTACCAGAAGTCGGGCGAGGATGCAAAGGCGTCGGCGCAGGCTGCCTCTAGCGGTATGGAAGACAAAGCGGGGTTGGCACAGGCTGGAACTGGGGATGAGGCAAAGACCAGCCTTGCAACGGCGGCACTGGAGAAGGCCGACAACCCAAACAGCAATCCCACTACTGCGACTGTTGAAGTAAAAGGAAGGCTGACCGAAGTCGTCTTCAGAAAGGCTGTGAATGCCCTGGCTAGCAAGTACGCAACTGACTTCAGAGAGAAGATTTATCTCACGCCGCACTTGAAATTCCGGATCGACGAAGAACTCAAGGGCCAACGAGAGCTTGAAGTTGACCGTCCCCGAAACGTCGTTCGCGTTCATCTGCACCCGCCTGCCGACCGCAGCAGTGGTCGTGTTTTTTACGAAGTAGAATTCAAAGACCCTGATCCGGTCAACCTTGCAAATCTGGTGGACAGAATGAAGCTGGAGCGAACACCAGACGACACACTGGTTGAGGCTCTCTCCGTCATTGTCGGCCACGCACCTCGAGAAAGCGATGATACAAAGGCCGTGGGCCAGGGCAGATTTTTCAAGGATGGCAAGGCTCATCGATGTCACGTGGCTATGTATTCGATGCAGGCCATCCTCTCGGGCTTCTCTCAAACAGTGCGCCCGTCGACTGGGCGGGTCCTTCTGAATGTCAACGCAGCCCACTCCTTCTTCCGACCCAAGATTAATGTTGGACGATGGCTACGTGTGTGGTCGGCGAAACGCAACTGGACTGGCATTCCCGGCAACCGAACGAGTGACCTGCAATTGTTGCACAAGATCCTTGACAAGACCAAAGTCTTGTACAAGACCCCGAAAAAGAGAGAAGCCGAGGAGGGACCTGACTCTCCCACGGATTCGAAGGCCAGCCGGCCAGATCCCAAAGATTGTTCAGAGCGCGTCGCAGCCGGATTTGGTCTTCTATCAGATGGACCTGGCTGTAAGGAGGATCCCAACTTTGGAAATGACGTGGATTACCCCAATGCTACTCAATCCCGTTTCACGTATCGCAACGGTCAGACGAGTGAAGTCCGTACAATCAGAGACCATTTTCGGCAGGGTAAGTCCACTGTCGCGTACAGTTGAATTTTGCTAAATATTATCAACAGCGCACTACGGAATCAAATTTCCGGAACTGCCGCTGATCAACATCGGCAAGCGTGCAAAGCCGACTTATGTTCCAGCTGAGCGATGTTGGGTCGTCTGGGGACAAAGACTCAATATCGATCTTCACAAGGAGATTGCTACTGAGAAGATGCTCCAGGTTGCCTGCAATACACCATATGACAATGCGACAAGGATCACGGGCGCTGGTCGTAAAGTGCTGCAACTGGACAAACTCGAATTTGGCATCACCGTCGGCGAGCAACTCATCACTGTCGAAGGTCGTTTGCTAAGAGCACCCACGCTAATCTATGGCACTCCGAATGAGAACAACAAGAACCACGTACGAACGCGAAGCGGAGAGGGTGCCTCTTGGAATTTGAAAGACGTTGCGCTGGTCAAGCCAGGAGCGGGATCTTGGACATGGATCGATGTTGATCCAGACTCACTACAGCAGAAAGTGCGGAAAGAGGTGGAGAAGGGCCTCAAGGACTTCAGAGAACAACTAGTCAAGCTGCAAGTGAAGCTCACAGAGATGGAAGGATATAACCGAAAAGTGTGCAACAAGATGGGCACACTTGATTGTCTCAAGGAGTTGAACGAACAGTTCAAGGAACTGAGATCCAAGGGAGTCGACCTCGTACTCATCATCTTGCCTACAAGAGCACCAGAGTCGTTCTACAACAAAATCAAATACATGGGAGACGTCGTACGAGGCATTCACACAGTCTGCGTCGTGGCAGATCGAACTCATCGAAACAAGACCGTTACGAATGAGGACGGCTCAAGGGAACGGTTTCGTGTGATCGGAGAATACTTCGCTGGTGTAGCGCTCAAAGTCAATCTCAAGCTTGGTGGCACGAATCACACCGTTGCAGACATTCCAGACCTAGGCGGTACAACAATGCTGGTCGGATATGATATGGTGCATCCGACCAGCTTGGAGACTCAAGGCATGGAGAGTCGAGTTGCCCTTGTGACGACCAAGGACCCGAGACTTAGTCAGTGGGTAGGGTGTCATTGGGGCCAAGAGAGTCGCAAGGAGATCACAGGTGAGAAACTCGGAAGCGCATTTCATAACTGCCTGGGTGTATGGTTGGGACAAGAGGAGAACAAAGGACTTCTCCCGCGGAACATTGTCATATTCCGCGACGGCGTTGGCGAGAGCCAATACAAGGACGTCGTTGAGAAGGAACTCCGACAGATACAACAATCATGCGCCAATAAATACGCTGAAGCAAAGCAGGTGAAACCGTGGATCACTCTCGTGCTTGCTGTCAAGAGGCATACCACTCGTTTCTACCCAACCGATCTAAAGAACAAGTCGACTTCATCGAACATCAAGAACGGTACAGTCGTCGATCGTGGTGTCACCTTGGCTCCCCGCTGGGAGTTCTTCCTTGCAGCTCAACATGCGCTCCAAGGAACGACTCGTCCAACTCGATATGTCGTCCTTCACGATGAGATCTTTCGAACGAAATTCGGGTCCCATGCTGCAGATCGCCTCGAGGACTACACACACAAGCTCTGCTACTTGTTTGGACGGGCCACTAAAGCAGTCGGCCTATGCACACCGGCGTACTATGCTGATATTCTATGCACAAGAGCTCGAGCATATGACTCCGCACGAAAGGACAACGATTTCAAGAGCTTCATCGATAAACATGTTCAAGAGAACGACCCCGCAAAATTCTCGCGGATGCAATCGCTGCTACCCAGTTGGACTCTGCGCGGTTCGATGTACTGGATGTGACAAAGCCGCTGCAGAGGGGCTGGCCTTGTGATAAGTTGGCCTCAGCACTGCTGAGGTTACTGAATCGCGGTTCTGTGAGAAAGGCGCTGTACACGACGAAGCATTGATATTTTTCTCGAGGAAAGTGTTTTGAATTGAGTACACGGTCTTACTCTGCAAACATGATGGTTTCAAGGACTTTGTGCTCTCGAGGCACTGAGAAACGGTTTTGACAGGAAGAGGTTAGACAATAAAAATACATGCCGTGGTCTCGGCTTTATTCCGTCGTCTGTTGAGTGGGACTTTCACACGGGCCTCCCGTACAGAGGCAGAGAGGTGATGATGAAGACGGCGGCGTCCAAGCTCCAACAAGTCGCGATCCGATCGTACCCCTGCTCAGCTGGTAGAAACCGAATTGCGGGCACGTCGATCTAACATGTGGAAACATTGCGCAAGCGGACGAGGAAAAACGCTTCGTATTGATTGCGAGGCCGGGAGCATGGAGTTAATAATGCGCCAGCGACAGGAATGTGTCCAAAACAGCAAGGCTCACGTTCTCAGATCCTTGCAGTGCAAGTGCGTGAAGGTAGAGGTGGAAATCGTGTCGCCACTTGTTCTAGAATGTATGGAATCGGTATCGTGATGGCACATCTTGGAAGATCGAGCCCGCAAAATTGGCTTGCACCGAATCTTTCCCCCCGCCCCAGAAGATCTCAACGCATATTCGCGAAGGCAGTCAACGCGAGCATCCTAATGGTATTTAGGACTCCTAATGCTGGCCATCATTCCATCTCTTCCAGGTCGGTGGCAAGAGGCGCGTGCTCGGAGCCTTGCAAATTGATGTTACGGCGCGGCAAAGGCCTCGACTCCGCCCACAAGCTGTCCACGCCCGAAGTGCCGGGATTTTTCTGTCTGGCCAAGTCAGTGGCGGCTCAGTCCTGTCCGTTCTCCTGCTTCCACCTGTCCAGATACAGCTTCGGACTCCTGGGTCCTTCCATGCCGTAATTGCGGTACGCCTCCATTCCTGACCGCACGCGGATGTTGTTCGTCACGAAGGGGGTGAGCTTTTGTCAAGACTGTCAGCACACGGTCCTGCAAAGTTTCGAAAAACCCCGGCGCCTTTGAGAAAGACGAGTCCGGCCGCCGTGATGGACGGACACACACCTTGAACGTGGCCAGGTCCTTTGGCACAACGTACGTCCGCACCAGGCTGTAATCGACCTGGAATCCACCCCTCTTGTTGTGTGTACCCATGCGGCCCGTGCCTGTGCCCTTGTAGAAGCCCTTGTTGATATCCTTGGTCGTGAGCCGCAGCTTGCGGTACCGCCGGCAGAGCGCCTGCGTTGGCTTGAACATGTTGCTGGCTGAGGGTGGCCGCGTTTGGCCAGTGGCGGGTCTCTGAGGAGGGCGCTGGATCGTTGAGGGCCTCGTATGGTCCAGTAGAGCGCAGAAAATCTCGCTCGAGTTTAGTCGCAAGGGTAAGCCTAGAGTCTGTTCGTTTCAATCGCGTGTGTCGTGATCCGGCGTGGATACCCGTTGAAGTCAAAGTGCGGCTCAATGTTCGTCGTCGATTTTCCACAGCCGCGGAACTTAGCGCCAATTGCCTGCCGAGCGGCCGCCGCTACTTATCGATAAGCTGCCCCCAAAAAGAATTTCGGGGTCTCTCGCCCAAGTAATACACCTCCCCACCGATTTTCCCAATTTCTCTTCTCCCACAGGTCATCATTTCCCACCGAAGATGCCTGGACGTCAATCTCACGGTCGCTCTCTTCTGGGCAACGGCCCAAAATCTGGAACGAAGCCGAAGGCCCAGAAGTCGAAATCGAAAGCCCGCGCGCACGCCCTCGACGCCTTTGCTATCGCCGCGAAACAGATCGAGCCGGAGCGACCAACGCGCCGCAGCCGGAATTTCGAGCTCGAACCCGAGAGAGAGGCAAGGGGCGGCAAACACAGACGAGACGAGGACGACGAAGAGGACAACGAAGAAGACGAAGACGAGGGCCCGCAGAAGAAGCGCGCACGGCAGTCTGCCTTTGACGAGGATGACGACGACGACGACGACAGCAGTGAAGGAGACGGGGGAAGTGATAGTGAGGGAAACGAGTGGCACGTGGGCGTGAATGGCGACGACGACGATTCCGAACTGGATAGCGACGAAGCCTTTGGGGACAGCGACGACGAGAAGTTCGAGGGCTATGCGTTCCGCGGGAGCCGCTCGCAGAAAGAGGCGGCGGACGAAGATGGCGATGATGGCGAGTCGCTCGGTTCGGATGCTATCGACCTGGCGGATGCTTTGGACCAGTCCTCCGACGAAGACGAAGAAGGCTCGGCTGGAGACACGGAGTCTCGATCCGAGGAAGACTCAGGCTCCGATTCCGAAGAGGATGATGACGAAGACGAGGTCGACCCCTCGAAATTGGGCGAGCTACGAAATCTCATCAAGGGCTTTGCAGACGCGGACAAGGACGCAGAAGCAGGCGCAGCACCATCCGCGAAACAGGCGATCAGCTTGGAAGATCTAGGACTCTCCGGGGTCAAGGATCCTCTGATCAAGAAGTCTGTCAAGCTGATGAAGAAAGAGGAGAAATCAGACACCGCGAAGAAGAGCTTATCCAAGAAGCTGAATGTTCCGCTTCCAAGGCGACAACAAGACCAGCTTCTCCGAGCCGCAGCATACGAGAAGACAAACGAGACACTAAACCGATGGAACGACACCGTCAAGCACAACCGTCGAGCCGACCATCTTATGTTCCCCCTCGCACACACTCTTCCTGATGCGGGTCTCGACAACAGCGAGCTTCTACCCTTGACGAAGAAGACGGCGGGTACTGAGCTGGAACAGACTATTATGTCTATCATGGAAGAGTCTGGTCTAGGCCCAAGCGCCAAGTCAAACAAGCCATCGGAGAACAAGACCGATGCCAACGAAGAACAGACCGTTTCCCGTGCTGATTTGAAGGAAGTCTGGGCTCAACGCAGAAGAGATCGAGAGCTCCAGTCTCGTGAGCAGGCACGTGCGAAGCGCATCAAGAAGATCAAGTCCAAGACGTATCGCAAGGTACACAGGAAGGAGAGGCTGGGCGACGAGGCTCAGGAGCTAGAGGCAATGCGCGAAGCTGGAGAGATTGACTCCGAGGAGGAGCGTGAAGCCGCGCATCGAAGGCGAGCGCTGGAACGAGTCGGTGCGAAACACAAGGACAGCAAGTGGGCCAAGATGGGATCTAAGGTCGGTCGGGCCGTGTGGGATGATGATTACCGCGCGGGCCTGACGGACATGGCCAGGAGGAACGAGGAACTCAGAAGACGTGTCGAGGGAAAGACTACTGGAGAGGGCGATGAAGATGAAGAATCAGATGCATCGAACTCATCCGGAGATGAGGACGGCGACTCGAGACTGCTTAGGCAACTCGAGGCTGTGGACGATGCAGAGAGCGACGACGACTACCCGCACAAAAATATCATGAAGCTGGCATTTATGCAGCGAGCCGAGGCACAGCGGAAGCAGGCCAACGATGAGACTGTAGCACAGATACGCAGGGACCTGGAATCGGGATCCGAGGGGGAGGAGGAAGACGAAGCCGATGTCCAGGTCGGCCGGAGAACATTCGGCATGGGTCATGACAAGAAGACTACAAAGCCTGCCAAGCAGTCGTCCGCGCCCTCCACAGGAGTCCTCAGCAATGGAACGAAGAGCAAGTCGTCGACACACACGTCAGGCAAATTGTGGGCAGACTGCTCTATACCGGCTACAGACGCACCGTCAGTACCTGGTGCAGCGGGGTCCTGGGCGAGAGCTGGCAAGTCAGCAGTCGATGAGCGTAAGAAAGGCAGGAAGGCCGTCCTGGGTGCAGAGGTCGCGGAGTTGGATCTGGACGGTGCCGAGCCCATTGCGAGCAAGGTAATTGTCGGCCGCAAGGCTTCAAAGGCCAAAGATACGTCCAAGACTCGAAATGGTGTCAATGTCACGACGCTTGGAGCCGAAGAAGGGGACTCTTCGGACGACGACATACACCTGCCTCTGGCTCTACGCGATCACGAGCTCGTCAGCCGCGCGTTTGGTGGCGAGGATGTTGCTGGAGAATTTGAGGCCGAGAAGGAAGCAATCATGTCTGAGGACGACGAGAAGATGATCGACAACACCATGCCAGGCTGGGGTAGCTGGACAGGTGCAGGAGTCAGCAAGCGTGCACAAAAGCGCAGCAAAAGCAAAGTGATGACGAAGAAAGACGGTGTCAAGAAGAAGGACCGGAAGGATGCCAAGATGGACAAAGTCATCATCAACGAGAAGAGAAATCGAAAGGTACGTCTTGAGGGCGGTCAATTGTCTGGTTGCACATGTACACTCTGGACCTTGTTGCTAATGCCAGGTCTCAAACAGAACGAGAAATATCTCGCCTCCCAGCTGCCACACCCCTTCGAGTCCAGACAACAGTACGAGCGATCTCTGCGGCTGCCCGTTGGTCCCGAATGGATGACAAAGGAGTCGTTCCAGCAAGCGACCAAACCCCGGGTCATTGTCAAACAGGGCATTATCGCCCCTATGGCCAAGCCTGTCATCTAGACACACGGCGATAGAACAAATACCATCAAATTCTGGGCTGCAGAAATCATGCGAGCACTCCGTCCAAACAATATGCGGTGCCAGGCTCCAGCTGTTCTCCGTTGGGCATCCCTCCTTTCGATGTACAAATCCCTGCAAGCCTTGCCAGCTTGCGAAAACGAGGTCTGCACTTCATACCGCCGTGATACAGCCGACGAGTGGTCGGAGGAACAGCCACAGCCATTGTCTCATCTGTGAGGAGTGACGACGCAGAGCATCCAGACTGTACGCCTTCAGTCATCACTCAGCGACCGCTTGGCCCGCCGACGGCATTGTGCGTACAATGCTGTTTGGTGCCAAATTACGCCTGGCTCCGGACCTTTCTCTCCGTGCAATGGTCATGCAGCTGTTCCTTGGTGATGATATTTGCGACAAGGCTGATGAGATTTTCTCAGGCTCCACCATGACGTCTCCGCGCATTTTGAGCCGCCTTGAGAGGAGTTCGCAGATCGTTACTCACCCTGTGATGGCCATGGAGCAATCCATTCGATGCTGGCGTTCTAGAATTCTCAAATCAAGCATTGATTTGAATTGTGAATAGATGGGGCACCAATGAGCCGCATAACCGTCCCAAAACGGTCTGTGGACAGCGGTGCAAGCACTGCAGTCTCAATCAACCTCACCTTGTTCTTCTATCTCGAGTCCGGCCATCCGTTGATAGATCTTCATGTTTTCTAAAAGGCGGGTCTCATCGCCGGACAGAGTTCCGAAGGGCTAGTTTCGTGCTTGTGAAAATTGCGTCAATCCAATGGGAGACTTCCGCTACAGCGGCTGCCAATTGACAGTCCTCTCAAGCGCTCAGCCCCCGACTACGTCAGGATGAGAATACTGTGGGCCTTTGAGTCGCATGCCTCGAGAAATACATGTGCGGAGGACGGTAACGCTGCCGTCTCTAGCAAGCAATTTCAAGAGCATCAACTGTCTTCGCTTTCCTGCCAGCTGCTTGTTGCTCATCTTGACTGAGGCAAGTTCATTAACCGTCCAGGCCGTCCAAGACACATATAACATAATCGACAAGTTATCTGCATCACCACAACAAAATCACAATGGAGTCAAAGTCAGAACAGGGCGAAGACAAGCCCAACGAGAGCTCGGAGAAGGACATTCATGGCGGATTAAGCGATGGTCAAGAGCACACCCAACCAACTCGTCCAGCGTACAACCGCGCGGGGACAGCCTCCAGCGTTCTCCAAAACATAAACTCAGATCCTGAGATAGCACATAAAGTGGACAACGTCATGAACCAGCTGGACGATCAAGGCAGGGCGGAGGTAAAAGATCTAGCCGGGGAGGTCGCCAGCGGTGGCAAGCGCAAGGGCCGACTGGCGCAGGAGGAATATCGTGCACAAAATCCATGGTATGATCAACCAAAAGGCAGGCCGATATACAGCCTAGGGTCCCCATTGCCTCACACGACGCCATCAGGCACTCAGGAAGCAGACCTCTGGCACGACAGGGTCAAAGACCAGCCCATGTTCAGCCTGGGCGAGCCGTTCCCTCACACCGTGCGCAAGATGAACCAGGGCGCGATAGCCAAGCGTCAACAGGAGGACGTCGAGCAGGGCCTGCGAAAACGACCATCGAAAGGTGCGCAGGGTACTTCCGGTTCGGAAGAGTCGGGTGAGATTTTGTCGTCGCCAGAGAAGACGCACTGGAACGAACCTCGACGGAGGAGCGACCAGGATGAAGGCACCGAGATGGCACAGAAGTTCCAAATTGACGCCGACACAATCGGTGGTCAACGGGAAGGCGACGCTGTCGAGGAAGGGAAAATCGATCCGAACGCGATGCGCAACGACTGGGCCCGAATACGCGCTAAATACCCAGAGCCACTTGCAGAGTTTCTCTGTACTGCAATGAGTGTCTTCCTTGGCCTTACGGGGACGCTGAGTGTCAACCTGTCGCAGAACCAGTCGCAGCAATATGGGTCGTATGAGACCTCATGTTGGGCGTGGGGTCTGTCCTTCATGTTTGGCATTTATCTCGGCGGTGGTGTGTCCGGTGCGCACATGAACCCGGCCATTTCGATCTCGCTGTCTATTTTTCGAGGCTTCCCCTGGAGGCGTTGCAGCGTTTACGTCCTCGTGCAGATCCTCGCGGCTTTCGCGGGAGGTGCTCTGGCGTACGCCGTCTACGCCGACGCCATCGC
This sequence comes from Dendrostoma leiphaemia, assembly GCA_026120015.1. Lineage (NCBI taxonomy): Eukaryota > Fungi > Ascomycota > Sordariomycetes > Diaporthales > Erythrogloeaceae > Dendrostoma > Dendrostoma leiphaemia. Next base: position 17,851 of record JALRMF010000309.1, on the reverse strand, counting down.
AGAGGTCGATCCGAGCCTGACGGAAACATACTCGAGCTTCTTCACGGTGCCCAAGCCGTGGGTCTCAGCACCCACCGCCTTCTTCACCGAGTTCCTCAGCGGAGCGGTGATCATGATCGCAGTCCTTTCTCTCGGTGACGACCAGAACAATCCGCCTGGTGCCGGGATGCACGCGTTCATTCTCGGCCTGCTGGTGACAGTCCTCAAAATGACCTTGGGATACAATACCGGTGTCGCCCTGAGCCCCGCCTCGGACCTGGGGCCACGGCTGGTGGCGTACGCCGCCGGCTATCAAATTGAGGGCCTGTGGCGTAGCGGATGGTGGTTCTACGGCCCGTGGTGTGGCACGTTGTCTGGCGCCATTCTGGGCTGCGGTCTGTATGACGCAGTTATTTTTGTGGGCAGCGAATCGCCTGTCAACTATAGATGGTCGAAGGAGAGGCATATCTGGAGGACCATATTCAGGAAGGAGAAGTGACCAGTAAATGAGGGACGAAGTGCGTCTCGGCATAGAGAGGGTGTGGAAGGCGCAGCGGCGGCGTTAATGACTTAGCATTGGTCTCAGTATTTGGCAGCCACAAGGCGTGGGATCTGAAAAAAGTATTGGGATAGTCTCATGGCCTCCTCTGGGTTCAATTATTGCACGGAGCGGCTGGAAGACTTCTTGAGCAGCGATGCTTTTCGACCCTCTGAATACGTGACATAGCCTCACCTGAGAACATACCAAATGGGGCCCATTTTCATGTTTTCGCGCTGTTCCATCATCTCGCATTCATCGCCGGAACCCATCGTCTCCCGCAGAGAGGTCCGCAGCAGTTCCAAGCCACTCCGACCCCCATATAACTTTTTCCCACCTCGGCTCGGCTCAGCTCGATTCGACGTCCGTCCCCGACACCCCACGCGCCTCTGGCCGCGCTCAAAGCTTCCTGAACCGTCGGTACGGGTCGTCCTCCGCCCAAGGGTCTTTCGGCCTCGCCCGGCTCTCCCCACTGCTGTCCGGGCTCCCGCCGTTGGGCGTGTTGCTCTGGCTCTGACTCTGGCTGCGGGACTCCCGGAACTTGCAGTCTTTGCACACGCCCGCCACGGGTTCGTCCTTGTGGTTGCTGCCAGCGCCGAAGCAGGTCTGGCCGAACCGCGCGCAATTGTCGTAGCGCTTGAAGCAGCGATGACCGCAGGAGAACACGAGATTGATTTGGATACACATCGTCACTTTGGCTGGGGTCAGAGGAAGATGTGTTGAGATTTCCAAATTTGTACTCCTTTCCAAGAGGACCTCTGAAGTGCGGTCCTGGAACCGTAAATGTTCTTTTGGAGACAGATCGCTCAGCTTTCCGTCCACCTAGTAGTGGGAATGTGGCCGAGGTCTTTTTTGTTGACAATCTCAAGTCATGAGGGAGGAAAAGGAGCAAACGATGCTTGCCTTTGGTCCACCTGGAAGCGGGATGAGGCAAGCCCGGGAGAGAGGAGGTGAGCCCCAGGGACGGAGGGTCGCGAGTGTTCTCGACGAAGGCAAAGCAAAGCCTAAATGTGGCGCGCCCGCATACACGCTCGAGTGCTTTGTCAAACTCAATTCCACCGGGGGAGACAATGCATTTTTGAAGGTCCTCCGTGGACCCTGGATTCTGTCCTGCCCCACACCGCAGTTCAGTGACAGCCCTCACCGTTGCCCGGCTGTCACATATCATTTCAAAGTCTGGCCAACAGCCATGACGGGTACTTGCAGCAGTCTTGTGCGCCTCCGGACCTGTGAATAGGCCGAACTCGAAATGCTGTCTTAGACGGTCCACACACCCACCCTGTCCGGGTCGGACCGCCTGTGGGACATTGCCATTACGGGTATTCAACTCGGCGGTATGAGGCAATCATCACGTATGAGCCGTGTCGTGGTGATAGTGCCGTGGACGCTCCCAGCCAGTCGTTCGTCGGTCGGCTGGAGTCTGGAGGCCATCCGGGCTACTACGTACCCACAGCCGTAGACATGCACAATCTCGAGATACCCTGGTCTGCCCGGCTCCGGGTCGTGAATCCGGCTGCCTCCCACGCTCTCGGCCCTCAGAAGCAACAGGTATGTGCATGTGTCGCTTGGAGACGTGGGGCCAGATTCAGGTCTGAGCTGCGCTCTCCGAGTTACCAGAGGGAACGAGATCTCGACTTTGTCTTTTTGATACAGAACAGGTCCACTCAGCTATCGTACTCGCGATGCCTCATTTAGAGAGCTGGAGGCCGGAGCCTCACTGCTTTCCCTCTCGCCCCCCCCCCCTCCATATCGGCAGCGGGCACATCCGCTGGGCTGACCATCTATTGACTCTTCAGGGCTTTGGCACAGTCCTCCCACCGATATTGCGGCTCATATCCGAGCTCCTTCCTGGCCTTGTCGATGCTCAACAACGTATCGTTCGGACCCTCGCCATCCTTCTTGTTCCACTTGATATTGGGAAAGCACTTCTTGATGAGGTCTTCGTTGCTCGCCCTCATCGCAGTGTCGGCTGCTGCGATGAGATACTGGTGATGGCCCGTAGCCTGACTCTCCAGACTCTTCTTCACGGCCTGGGCGCCGTCTCTTGCGTCGATGTAGCCCCAGGCGTTCCTGTCCCGAGCGTCAGCAGTCTGCTACCTATCTCCGCCGTGCCACGGTTGGAGGCATCAAAGCCCCAGGCAAGCAATTAAAGCGCCAGGAGCGCCAAGGGGTTGGGACTCACCAGCTCCTCTTGAACGCATCGTCCTGCCACCCCTCGAAGTCTGCATAGTCGGCCGGCGTCATGACATTGGAGAACCTGAGGCTGACAATCTTCATCTCTGGGTCCCATCGCGTGTACTGCTCGGCGAGCACTTCGCCCACGAGCTTGCTCAAGCTGTACGCGCTCTCGGGCTTCCTCTCGCTCTCCTCCGTGATCGGCAGGCTGTCCGGCTCGTGGCACCCGTCCTCGGCCAGCGGGATGCCGATCAGCGTCTCGCTGCTCGCCAGCACGACGTTCTTGACGCCGAGCTTGCGCGAAGCCTCGAGCACGTTGTACGTGCTCATGGTGTTGGTGCGGAACTGGCGGCTGCTGCTCGTCTGCCCGGGGCTCGGCAGCGCGGCGAGGTGGACGACGGCTTCGACGCCTGGGCCGCCGACGCTCCCGTACGCCATGTCGGTCGAGATGAAGGTCTCGAGCACGCTGCCCATGTCCTCGAGGTCCACCTCCACCAGCCGGTACGCCCCGCCCAGGCCGCCCTTGCCGTCCTCGGACGCCGCCGGCGGCCGCCGCACGTCGAGCGAGATGACCTCGTGCGACTGCGCGAGGAGCGAGACCACCGAGCGGCCCAGCTTGCCGCTCCCGCCCGTGACGATGACGCGGGGCCGCCGGGGGCGGGCGGTCTCGCCGAGGGCGCGGGTCTTGTCGAAGAGGGGGGTGCGGGAGGCCATGATCGGGGGGGGGGGGGCCACGAATGAAGAGGTTGTGAGTATGCGAGATGCCTCGAAGCGTTGTAGTTTTTACCTAGGTAGATTTTTTAAGGACACTGTATCTTGGACGATCCGCTGTAGGGCCAATATGCTCTTTTTGGAAAATGAGGAAGAGAAGGGGAAAAAAACGTTTGCAAAGGTAGTGTTGATTGAAGTACCAACAGATATTTATTTGAGGGGCCCAGACGTCACATACAGCGCTAGTACTCTGCTATCACCCAGCCTCAATTCTGGCACTACCTTTGCCCGGCAGATCTCGTCGAATTTAGTCCTGGCCGTTGGCTCGCGGCACCGACGTTACAACGGCCCCTTCGTCATAGACTTGGACGGCCTTCGGATCCTCCCGATGCGTTCCTTGGTTGGACTGGGGCAAATGAAGTGCGGGAAACGAGACTTCTAGTTGTTCACATGGGTTGGGCTGCTCCAGTCGTGGGATTGAACGCCGGTGTGTGATTTAGGTCTCCTGGGACAGCTGCCGCTGTCAGGACGATGGTCTGCCTTGATCATGATTACCTACGTACTTATCTCGCTCGACACCAGCTGCCCTCGATGGACCACGCCTACTGACTGACTCTGGCTGGTTGAGAGTGGAAAGTTCATTGTCTTGATCGTATCTTGACCTTGATATTGCACTGACTAGACTAACTTCGTCGATGTTCCAGTGAACAGTCACCAACGATCACCAGACAATTCTCAAAACAAGGTCTTCTTCATATGAATAAGAGCCGGCCGCCTCATCACACAGTTTTTGTCTCTCAAGGAGGCAGGCGTCAAAATAGTGACGGGAGCCTCTGAAATCATACCGTATCAATGATATGAATGTCGATTCTGCCAAACAGCGCCATTCCCTAGCCGTTGTTCGAGGAGAATAGTCCATGTAGTAATTCCCTTAAGAAATTTTCAGTCTTGTCCGTTGCGCCGATCCAGCAATGAAGCCGTGATCTGATCCGGTCCAGTCCTAGTGTGTCCCGTTCCATGCGATGCAGTGCGAGTCGCTATGGTGACATTTTCCAGGATCTTCATGATGGGATTGTCTGAACTTCCTGAGCTTTCTTTGCTTCCTCCGGACAATGTGCGTCATCTCCCAGGTATTTCTTCATAACGTCCTTGAATGTTCTCTCATCAACGACGGCGCCGGAGCCTGAACATTTGGCCTTCTTCTGCAGGTCAGAGCAGAGGCCGTCCAGATCGAAGTCTCCGCTTTGTACTGATGGACAGTTCTGTAATTTTTCCCTGTAGCGTTTGTTAGCGTCTGAGGCGGAGGTTGGAAAGATAGACAAGTGAAAACGTACCAGATCTTGTTGCAAGTCAGGTACTGGCCGTCTTGAGTCTGCACGAGCTCAGTTTCGTCTTCATTCTTGGCAGCATCGATCTGAGACATGAGATCCTTCTTCGGCGGGTTCGGGCTCGGCGCAAAGTATGGCGTCGTGAAGTCAACATCAAACGCATCGTTGAAGAAAGTATCATCAAATCCGGTGCTGAGAAGATTCTGTTGGGGTTCCCGATAATCTCCAAACAGCTGTGGGTCGAATTGAAAGTTGTTCGTGTTTGTCAAGAAACTCATGTCGTTCATGTCGACATTGGCAAAATGACCGAAATCTGTGCGAGATTTAGCATACATTACAGACTAACAGAGGGGCTTTTCGGTAGCCAGAAGAGTGCGCCACATTAGATTGCGATGCTGTATTCAGGTAACAGCACAGCGGTAGACACGGACAAATCTTACCTTGGTTGGTGGGTGCCAAAGAGGGTTGGTGCTCCTCGCCAATGGTCGTCAACACGTCAGGCTTAAAACTCGTGGGTGACTGATTGCTCGGCTCGGGAGACGTTCCGCAAGACGAGCTGGGGCCACCATTCGAGTGCGAAGAACTCGATGGTGAGGAGTCATTCGTGCCAGTGTTGTGCGAGTCCGTGCTGCCCCTAGCCGCCGAAGCAACATTGTTGTTCGTCAATGGTGGGCTGAATATGCCGGAGAACTTGGCCAATTCCTCCTTGGTCTGCGCGTCCAGGCCGCTGGGTGTGCCAGAAGAGCCCTGTCGCGCACCCTTGTCCATGGGGCTAGTATGGTCGCTTGGGCTACGAGTAGACCGTGGTGAGGCGGAGGGGCGCCCGTTCAAAGACTTGGGTGGCTGCGTAGGGCCAGGCAGTTGACCAAATTTGGGGAACTCGAACTGGAAGTTGACATCGTTGAGGTTGCCGATGACAGCATTGCCGAATACAGGTCGCTTCCCGTTGTTGCTGCTGTTGTTGGAGCCGTGGCTGCTGGCCATAACAGAAAGCCTCTTCTTGTATTGCGACAACTCGACGGTCATCTTCTCAACTTGGGCACGAAGTTGTGAATTCTCCTGGTTAGTCGATTGAGAGGCCTTCTCCAGCTCCGCAACCTTGTCCTCCAAGTCCTTGAGGTGCTTCTCCTTCCGCTCTCGGAATGCTCGCTGAGCGGCTCGATTCTGCGCTTTCCGCTTCTATGTAATTGGGATTGTTAACATCGTGTGACCCAGCATGGAGTGAAAACTCCCGTGCAGTCAAACTCACCGACGTCGGCTCTGTTGTGAGAGGCTTGCGTCCAGGCTTCTTGGGCGCCTTATCTCCCGTCTCCTGCCTTTTCGCGGATCCTTCTTCCTCCTCGTTGTCGTCATCTGGATGAGCACGCTTTTCGTTGTCATTGTTCTCCGAGCCTGCCTTGGCGGAGTCGGAGCTGTTAGACCCGGGGAGGTCGCCAATCATTTTGGCCTGGGAGTCGTCGGCAAAGCTGAAGTCATAGCTGGTATCGCCGTTGGAGAACTCATAGTCGTAGTCGAGAAAGGGGCTCTCCTGCTGGAAGCCATTCAGGCCGTTGTTCTGGACAGGAGAGTTGGTAAAGGAGGTGGGAGACACGTTGGTGGCGCCGTTGACGGGTGAGTCGGTGGGCTGCCTATTGGAGTTGAGGGCAGCGAAGAGAAGATTCTGTTGCTGGGGGGTAAGGATGAAGTCGCCGAGCGGGTTTCTTGCAGAAGCCATCGTGAAAATCGACTAGGATTGAAAGCAACAATGAATTTCCAGGTTGATGTTTGTCTTAAGGAGAGGTTGCGCTGGTAGGTAGTCCCAACGAAAGCTCAATGAGTCTGTGCCGGACGTCGCTTCTTTCCGTCCTTCGAAGACCCCTATTTTGCCACTCGACCTCCACTGGGCGCTAGATAGAAATGGCCTTGGTACGATTCCAGATGGGTGCTACAACCTTTCAGGAAGTAGTAAAGCCTTGATTCTGGAAGAAGAAAAGAGGAGACGAAGAGATGGTGCGGTCTCGAGCCGGTTTGATCTGAGACCCCACGGCGATATTGCGGATCTCTGAAGCAGACAAAAGATGACGTGAGGATGAGTCGCGAATGAGCAACAGAGGATGAACAGCAGGCAGGGCGTTCGTGAGGGAAAGGGACAAAGTACGCGGATGGTCAAAGAGTCAGCGGACGCAGCGGAGACTGATGTGCCGTGTCCGAGGAATCAAGACGGCGGTGGTCTCAACAAGGCGTGCAGCCGCGAAGGGGGATGGATTGGATTGAGGGGGCCAGAAAAAGTGATGTGTTCTAGGCTGCCAAGTCCACGGTCCAGTCGACTTGGGCTGCGACGATCCAGGCCGGGGCACGACGAGGGTAGCGTCATACAGATGGAACGACGCCGGGCTGTGAATTCTTGTTCTTCTGATGGTCAGAAAGTAGGGGTCCGAGTGTCCTTGTCCTGGTCCGACAATTGCGTGCTGAGAGGATGAGGAACAAACACTGCTGCACCTGGCTCGCTGTGTGGCAGAGGGGCGTGGACGCTGGTTGCTGACGGCGATGGGTAGAGCGGGTGAGGGTGGGAAATGGGGGATGCGGAGGGGGGGGATGCGTTTGGACGGTTGGGGTGAGAAAGCTGCCGAGGGGGGAGGATGGAATTCTGGGATCTGGGAATCTGCTGGAATGGGACACTCAAATATCAATTTGTCAGCCAGACCGCGACGAGGCTCACCCCCTGTCACTCACACCCTGCAGGAGGCTCGACCCCACCATGCGTGCGGCTCACAGGGCCACAGGGCCATCGGCGGGTGGCGATGAATTCTGGCTGATGGGCACGGCTGGGACAATGGGACGGGCACCATCAGACCAGCAGACCAGACAACCGGATTGCAAGATGTGGCTGACAGGGCGTAGGTGTGGCTAGCATGGCCCTGGCCCCCTCACCCTCTCACTAAGTAGGCTAAACTAAACCCTTTCCCAACCGAACGAAGTACGAAGTCTACGATAAGTCTTGTCAGTCCAAGCCATACGCAGCACGTTGCTCCAAAGTCATACACTAGGACGAGCCGAAATGCGCTCTCGCCAGGTCCTGGGACTCGGGCTGTCGGGACAGCATTGGTTCTGGACCTAGCCCTAAAGCGGGATACTTTTGGGCCGTCGGCAGCCCACTCACAACTCAACGCTCACCACCCTCTGTCTGGCCTTCTGTGCCGTCGTCCCCCGCCTCGCACACCCTGACACCTTGACAGTGCGGTCTGACGATCCATGTCCTGCGGGGAGCTCGTCTCCGGCGTGACTCTAATAAGGTTGCCCGGGGGCTCTGATAGCCCTGAGATGCATGGCCCGGGGTGCATCCCACGTCCCAACGCTAACCCTCGTTGTCGTCGTGTCCTGGTGAATAGGCGTTAAGCTGGTACATGCTCATGTCCGTGCCAGGGATCGACTCTGCATGCCGCGCTTGATTCCACATCACTCAGATGGCTCGACGCACGATCGTGTTCAGCCGCCGTCTTCGATCTTCCTGTCCACCAACTGACTCGCATCGCTCAACCGCCAAGTCCAGTTGTGCTTCTTGGGGGGGGGGGGGGTCACTTCTTGTGCCCTTTTCAGCTTGGATTTGTCCTCTAGGGACCTTGTTCTTGTCTCCCGTTTTCTCTTCCTGAGGAGAATTTCCGGCTGGCGTCTTCACAGTCATACATACTACGTACAAGCCCTGCGACATGTTTTAAACATTGGTCCAACATCAAACCTGGTCTTTCAAGACTGATCCTGCTTCAAAACACCCTTTGGATCTGTCCAGCGTGTGCTGAAGCGTGATGAGGATCGTGCCAGTCTGGAGAACGGGGCACCTCAGCCGTATTTTCCTTTTCAGAAATTGTTGCAACTGGGCCCTGCGTCGCACCAGCCCAGGCCCTGACTCAACGCGTCCATGAAAACCGCTGCGACTCTGGTCCACGGTGACCATCGTGGAAAGGTTGGGCTGTGGAACGAGGCGGATGCAGAGAGACAGAGAGCCCATCCTGAGGCAACGCACGTCTCCGACCTCCCGGCCCGCTCGCGCGTCATCGGCGCAGACAGATAACGATCGATGCCGCAGGTTTTTGCACAGAGCACTATGCGCGCGCGAGCGGAGAGCAAGCCGGTGCTCAGTGGTCCCCCGTGCCGAGCTCGTCAATACGAAATACCCACAACTGCGCGGCGTTCACCGAACGGCTTCTCTAATTTTCCTTGTGCCCGATCCCGGACAGCAACGCACTGTGGCTCTACCTTCGAGACGAGTTCCTTGCCATGTCTTTATGAACTACCTCGGAGCTGGCAGGACTTCATGTACTTGTCCGACCGGAAGCGAGCATGTCTACACTGGATATGCCCGGGAAAGATAACTCAGCATCTTCACAGGGCTGAGCTTAATAACGTCGAGGTTGTGCAGACAAAGGGACTGTCATAAAGGAAGCCCTGCGTATATATCCTCGCAAGAGTCTGTCCATGCTGCTAGCCCGATGGCCAGGTGAGTGACGGGGATGTTTTGGAAGAAGGCAGAGGCAGTATCACGGCCGAGGAGTTGGTGCAAATGTCTCCAGTTGCGCCAGCCGATGAGGTCGGCAACAACTAATGCTGGCCTCTGAATTGTAGACGACTTGTGAGAGAGTGCTAGTTGCACGAGCTACGTGCACCGTATAACGGCGCAACACTTTGTCGCATGGGCTGCCAGGATAGGAAGCCATTTGACGACGTGACCCCAAAGAGTTTAGAAAATAGGAGACGGGCGCCTCGAAGTTGTCCAACCGGGTACCCGAGGACCCTACAGCGCACGTTTGCCCGTGAACTTCAAATCGTTCGAGCTGTCTTCTCCTTACGTCAGAGATAGTGTCTTCGATACTTTCCGAGTACATACTTCGTGCCGCTTGACCAAACTTGTCGTTCGCAGGGCGCGGGCTGCAGGAGGAATGCTTCTGGCTCAGGGCCTATAGAAACCGATCGGAGCCGACAAGTATCGCGGACGAGCTTATCGCCTTATCGCCGTTGCAGGGATGCGTCCAATTCCGGGGTAGGGCCTTCGCAGCTTGGAAAGCCCTTTTTTTTTTTTTTTTTTTTTTTTTTTTTTTTGGTTGTATTTTCCGTCTTGGACTTCGTAGCTGCCCCTCATCGGACCAGCAGCCAACGCATCAAGAGAGCGTCTCCAGCTCTCTTACCTAACCTCACACGCTCTCAGCTCTGCCTCACGTCTGATATTGCCGTTACCCACACCTCGTTATTTGAGGATTCCAACAGACGACTGCACACAAATTCAAAATGGCCTCGTCAACGCAAGCAGCACCCCCGGCGGGTACGTGCCCCTCTTTCCAACGACGACACCGTTCGAGCCCACAGCCCCTGGGCCTCCTTGTGTTCTCTCCGTGTCTTCCTTTCTCTCTACGTCTCTCCCCAACTCCACGAACAAGGACTACTGTCGCTAACACGCCATTGCTTTTCTCCCATACAATAGAAACCCGCCAATCGCGCTTCGAACAAGCCGTAGCCCTCTCCCTCAACCTCTGGCCCGCCCTGACCCTCGCCGTCCAGAACAACTGGGGCGGTCCAGACAGCGCCGACAAGCGCGACTGGCTGGCGGGCGAGGTCGTCGAGCAGTTCCCCGCCTTCACGACATCCGTATTCTCCACAGCTCAACAACAACAACAACAACGACAGGCCACAAACGGCGCGACGAGGGTAGGCCCCGCGGCCGCCGCCGACGACGGGGAAGGCGGGAGCGAGGAGGAGCCCGACGCAGCCTACGTCGAGGAGCTGCTGCTGCAGGTCATGCTCGACGAGTTCGAGGTCAACGTGGACGACGAGTCCGCCTTCGACGTCGCCGCCGAGATCATCCGGCTGCGGGCCCAGTGCGCCAAGGACAACTTCGACGAGGTCGACAGGCTGCTGGCGCGGTGGCAGAGCCGGAAGGGCGCCAATGTGGACGGTGCGCTGTTCAAGAAGGGTGAGGACCAGGACAACGACACCGACTGGGACGACACGGACGGCGAGGATAATGACGACGAGGACATGGACGAGGCACCGCCTTTGGTCGCTGCGGCTCCCAAGGAGAAGGTTGCGCCCGAGGTAGACGAAGATGGGTTCACGAAGGTCACGAGGAAGAGATGATGCATGTGGCTGGATCGCAGATGATACTTGAAGATGAACAGTCTTGTTCAATGCAAGCAGAAGACAGGATGCTTTGATACACAGGGTAGGAAAGGCCTTTACTATCCAAAGATACCCAGCGGAGCAGAATATTACCGTCGCGGACGCGACACAGTCGGGCAGGAGGACCAGGACACAGGCCGACAACTTGCTCATTCAACCAAGCCTCCCGCGAACCATATCTCAACGCCGGAATAACACCAGTCGAAAGCAGAGGTCTCCCAAACTTTGATTGCGGTTCACTACTCCCAGTCCTCGTCACTGTCATCATCCTTGCGGGCCTCCTTGGGGCTGTTCGGCGCATGACTGGGGTTGCCCGAGCTGGCGCCAACGACATCGTAGCTCGTGTCACTATCGGGCTGCGACTTCTCATCGGTGGATTTGCGAGGTTCAGCTGGCTTCAGAGTAGAGGCTGATCCGGCAACGGCAGGAGGGTGGATGGTGGTCGAGGACTCGGTGGAGCCAGGGCGCTTCTCGGCTGTCTTCTTTGGGCTTGCACCCGCGGCGGTCTCGTCGTCGGAGTCCTCATCCCAGCCAACTTCCTCCTCAGCGGAGGCAGCTAAAAATTAAATCAGCATGGTCTTGTGTGGAATAGTGTCTCGGGTGGTTGAACCACGGAGAACGTACCCTTCAGAAGATCACGTCGTCTTGCTTCCGCAATGTCGATTCCGTGCCTCAAGAAATAGTACCTCTTCCAAAAATCCCCGTACGGGATCTTCTCTGGCACCAGCTTCTCCATCGTAGCCCTCAGCTCGGGATACTTCTCCAAGTCTTTCGAAATGTCGTCGGTCTTGCTGTCGATGTCAAATTCCTTGCCCCAGGTGTCCCAGTCGCCCGTCGCAGGATCCTTGGTGAAGCTCTCCGTCGAAGTATGAATGACATGCAACTGCGCGTCGAAGCGGCTTGTGTGGATCACCCTCTTGCCAGTTGCGTCCTTGCTCTCGAAGAGCACCTCGGACGTCTGCCCACGGTCGTTTGTCGAGCCCGACCCGGGCGTGATGGACACCGCGTCCTTCAGGAAGTCTCGGATGTTTGTGCCGAACCGCAGCAGCGCCTCATCTGCCGCGTCCTCGGCCTTCTGTATGTCCTTGAGGCGCTTGGCAGCTTCGGTGCGCAGCCGGGAGAGGACGGTCTCGGATTCTTGCAGGGCCTCGTCGGTCGTCAGGTCCTTCTTGCCCTCGGTCGGCGTGGCGTTGTCGCCCTGCTGGGCGGTCGCGGTGGAGGAAGTGGAGGACGGCCCCGGTGTGGTGAGAGATAGCCCACGGGTTCGGTTGATGAGGGCGCTCGAGAAGCCCGAGAACCCGCGCTGGGCCTCGCTGCCGAGTTCGGTGATTTCCTTTGAGGCTTCTTGGTAGACGGTCTCGCCCTGGATACAAACATCAGTCATTCGTTCCCACCGGCTATCTCACGCCATCTAAAGCTCCATGCTCGGCAGCGGCAGCGTGCTCGGCGATGCACCGTTCGAATCAAGGCTCTACGGGCCCTACCTGCTTGACAACGGTTCCAAAGAAACCGCCAATCTTCGCGCCCCAAGGGCTTGCAGAAAAGGCCTTGTACGCGTCCTGGATCTCGGCGTTGAGGCTTTGCTGGGTCAGCTCGGCGCCACTGGTGCCGGCGGTGCGCTTGCCGTCGTCCTCCTTGGGGAGGGACTCCTCAACGATATGATCGTAGGCGAGATCCATCTTGACGGTGGACAAATGCTGCCTTCGCAATCAACCGATGGTCTGAGATTGACCGCTGATACTTGTATCAGTGAAAACCGGGTCGATGTTTGCGACGGTTCCGTCGTAGGGAATGAGGCAATCACCGGAGTCGTTTCGCTCCCGGATGAGACAGGAGTTTTGTCAGTGATACCTTACCGTTCGCGGCACCGTCGCATCACAAGCCTAGGCACGCGAGGGGCATTGTGCTTATGTAAACAACTCACCTGGGAAGCAGTCCCCCTGGGGTTTCCGCTAGATGCAAACCCCTGCCTAGTGGCCCCGGACATACAGTACGATGTTCTGTACCTCCGTACAGATCCACTCGCGACGAGGAAGTTCACCACGCAACACCGCCATGGGAGAATGGGTCACGAAGCCGGGTGCAGCATATCTCCAGCATAATTACTGAACAAGCCCGACATTCTGTTCTAGAAGAATGATGAATGCAGGCCATGGCTACCTGGAAAAGGTCTATTTCCCCTACTGCCTGTGGCTTGGAATGAGGCCGCGGTGAGTTGCGTCTGCCCTCAAGCCGTGAGCTGTGGTCTGTCCTAGGGACCTGCTAACGTTAGAACTGGGATGATGTATGACCTCTGCCGACATCTTGCTCAAAGCTCATTCGGAGTGAGACAATACATCGGCTGTGGCCGAGTGATGCTGGCAGCGGCTGGGCTACCTCGGACGTGGCCTCGGAGTGTCTGCTACAAGCTTCCGAATCCAATTTACATATTTCAGCCTCCCGGTGCGGATCTTCCAAGCCACTGTCCTTGCGGACAACTCAGCACTTCCGCTCCCGGCCTGCATTCATGAATGTACTGCAGATGGCTCAGGCTTTGCTTGTGCCAGGAGTTGCTGCGGAATGCCATATCGGAAGGCCGTATACCCGAGTCTGCCTCTCGAACAATGCTTCATATCAGGCACTCTAGGATCACCAACATGGCGCTATGCACAATGCAATGCTGATTTCAAAACCTAATAAATGCAACCCATTGGAAATACTGGGTAGGCAATGGTGCCGAAGGTCATCACTTCACGAAGCTGACAATCCTTGCCAACAATTCCTACTGGACCCTGTCGGCGTGTTTGCACACGCCATGATCAAATCAAAACGTTGTCTGCATTTTGCGGCACTCTACATGTACATTGCCACTGAGACGCACTCAACAATTCGCCATGACAACTATCCCTCTATGTGCGGCGCTGTCTCCCCTGGGTATCAGATGAACATCATTGGAGGCCATTCGATCATGAAATGAAACGGCCGGGCTTCGCCAGCCAAGCCGCCGTGAAGTCGAAAGCATTCTTGAGGGTGTTGTTATACTCTCCCGGGTATGACTCGCACTCCGTGCAGGGGCTGATGAGGTGCGACGCGCCCTCGACAAAAGCCGTCGTGGTGTCGTTTCCGCCGTGGGCGAGATGCTCCTTCTCGGCGTTGAGATACTCCCAGTGGCCGGTGTTGCCCATCGTCAACAGCGGCACGGTGATGCCCGCGACCTCATTGCGGGGCACCAGGTGGCTTGAGTTCCACACGACGCCCGCGAGGTCGTCCTCCTCGTAGGCGAAATCTTCCGTGATCCGGAGGGCAAAGACGCGCAGGAAGCGGCCCACAGTCGAGTGAAAAGCGCCGTTGATGTACGAGCGGACGCTCGAGGTGGGAGACAAGGAGACGCGGACCGAGTGGACAATCTGCGTGCTGATGGTGCCATTGTTGTGGATGAGCGGCCACGGGTAGGTAGTGTGAGACAGATACTTGAGGTCCTCTGCGAAAATCTTGTTGTTCTCCTCTCCATAGGCCGCATCGGCAAGCAGAAAGCTCTCTTCATCGGTGTATACCGACTCGTTATTCTGTATGGCCGCCCAACGCTCCTGGGCATATTCGATAGCACGGTTGTTACGGGCCACCAAGGCCGTCTGGTAGTTATCGATGAAGGTCTGGCTGTAGTTGCTAGGTCCTGAGCTGTTGAAGCCGTTCGCCTCATTGTAAAGAGAGAGCGAAGGGTCAACCTCGAGAGTGGACTCATTCACAATGGCCGGATTCATACTCAAGACCATCATGGTGGAAAGACCATCTGATGTATGTCAGCACGTCACTGCGGAACGTGGGCCAACAAGTATTAGGTAGCCCCGCCAGGTCCCCGGTGCAGCATGAGGCAATGTTGCGAAGAGGTGGTAGGTACTTACAGTTCGCATCGTGCAGAATCACACCGTCAGCGGGAGAAAGTCCACCAACCGTGTCGGGGCAAGGCATGATCTTCTCGCTCCCGTTGCAGGCGGCCACTCCATTCTCAGCAATGTTCTGGCTGTTTCTCTGGCGTCAGTCCCACGTTTGCATATTCAAACCATTCAGATATGCACTCACTAGGCAGACATCAGACAGCCGCCACCACTGTGGCCCCAGAGGACAACCTTGGAGAACTCGGTCTGGTTCCGAATCCACCCGACCATCTCGTTGACATCCTGCACCAGAAACTCGAGGTCTGCGTCTTGCCACATGTTGAGTTTTGCGGCTTGATTGTTGGCACAGAGCACGGTGAAGCCTCGTTCCGCCAGCTCGGTGCAGGGATAAACTTGAACGCGCCTGGAGTCAGCTACCTGCTTGCGAGACAGTCATGATGTGTCTGAGCCAATGGAACACGTACAGGTCGTATAGTCCGTCTGCGCATGCATGACGAGGACAACGACGCTGGCCCTGTCCGCATCTCCACCGGCAGCAGGGCGGTATAGGGCGCCAACGACACCGGACTGCTGACCGGTCGACACGAATTCTGGTGTGGGCAGCGTTGCGTTTGAGGCCGTAGCAGCCTCGGCGAGGGAAACCAGGCCGCTCAGGCTGAGGGCAGCCAACGTGGCAATTCCTGACCACACGAAGGAGAAGCGTGCCATGACGGGCTGTACAAGAGGGTTACCAAAAGAACGTGGCGTCTCTCTTTATCACAAAGAGGCGAGATGTTCGGTGAGCTCTGGACGAAGCAGAGAGATCCGGCCCCTTGAGAAGGTGCAGTGCGCCCTCTCTTGTACCTCGCAACTCCAGCAGACATCACGCATCTTGGAGACCTCGAAGCGCATAGCCACATCGACCTGTGCTTGCCCGCTCATTCGTATTTACGATGACGGCAACGTGGTGATGGATCGAGCGCTATTCCACCGCTGCAAGAACAAGGTCCAGATTGACCGCTGCAAGTAAAACGGGCTGACGGGATACGTAGTAGTCTACGAGGCGGAGACAGAGGCACCAGTCCTGCTCGCAGATTACGCAGGCACCATCTCACCAGGGGCACGGCACTGTGGCGCATTCGTCATGCCCAGGTGCCCTGAGTCTAAAAGAAGATACCGTTAAACGCGGCCACTGTGAACGATCATATGCGCTGATGATCTCAATGTGTCCGTCGATACTCCCTGGCCGGCTGGGCACGAATAGGATTGTCCCGCTTGTTGTCGGAGAGCACTCGTTTGTATAGGTAATGCACGATGCTATCTCGGTGGCCCGGCAATGTCATCCGTATACCTAGGCAAGTAAGTCAATCCCGGTCAGGTGGCCCCCGGCCTCCAAGGTATGAATTACAATGAGCGAAGTGCTGAGTTCGTACTGCGGCGATGTCCTACAAGGTAACCGATCCAGGACGAGATATTACTAATCTTGAACATGATCAGCGTAATGCGATTCGATATATGACCATTGGCCAGCAACGCGTAGCCCGAATGAGTTACTGGCGCGACGTCGTTGGACCGTTGAGAAAATATAACCGGGTTCAAGTCGTTGTCGACCTCCGCAAAGGTCTCCGGTTCTGCGGAGATATGCCAACATCCTTTGTCGTAACTACGAGGGAATTTGGTGTTCAAGTCCCACAATCATTTCCCATGCAACCTGGTATTACCTAGGTACCCCCTGTTAACATTTCTCATAATGGTGTCAACTATAAGAAAGATACAAATGTCGAATATCGAGCCTCACATGTCGCATTGCTTACCTGGGTACTTACATGTACTGGATTCTAACTTCGGAGAATATTCAATGTACAAGAAGACCCCCTGTTTTTTAGCATTCCGGTACAATCTAGCTACATATCGAGATCCTCATCCCACCAATCAAATTTCACGATTTCTATCCTTGCAACTAGCACTTGGTGTTTTCAAACCTCGCCATTCGAATATGCTATGCAGCAAACTGCTCACTCAAATATGCCTAGTGTTTCAGTCCCGTTACATCAAGCCTCTATGCTGGGCGCTATCGCAACTGCCGACGAGGGCGTTCATAGAGGACCATGTTCCGGGGGCACACGTAGCGGTTTGGCCAGCGTGTTCACCAGTTTTGAGCCCCATAGAAAACGTGTGGCCTTGGCTTAAGAATTGGATTGAGCGGGAGTATAAGGAGAGGCCTCGTGGCAATGCCCTTAAGGCAGCAATCTTGAGGGCTTGGGAGGCAGTGCCAGTTGAAATGCTGCATAATCTAGTTAACTCAATGCCAAGGCGACTACAGCAGGTTATTGAAAGAAACGGGGGATATGTGGATAGGTAGATGAGACGGGTAGCTGACATCAACTTCATCGAAATTTCCGTACAAAACTAAGTTCCTTTGATGTAGCGTGCCTAACCATCATAACAGTCAGGATGAGGATTTTGATTGGTCATATCAGCGTTTCCGTTTCAGCGCACATGATCTTGTATCCAAAGTCATATATTATATGTGCATACATATAGTCCCTACAAGATATCAAGATCGAATATCATCATTTCATTTTCACTCTGTATAAGACCTGCGATCGATCCCCTTGGCAAAACAGGAAATTCGCTGCCACTCAATAAAGTGTGCATATCGGAGTACCGGTATATGAACACGAGTTACACATACATGCAGTAGGTACCTAGGTATCATTTTGCTAACCTGGGGTAGGTATTCAGGTCCGACCCGACACAGCGCCGAGATCCAGGGTCAGAGCCTGTTTCTTGGCCGGCAGAAACGTCCGGCACGGCAGGATTTCGCTCCTGCCGTCCCCTCTGCCAAGATGCGTTTCTTTTCAGAGTACCTCTAGCACAGCAGAAAATAGGCTCTGCCGTGCCTAAAATAGAGACAGTAAAAGTATCTCTACATTTTAATTATCTAGCCAATAATTATTTGCAATTTACTATTTTATTTTGCTATATGTTTTAAACTTTGTTTTTTATAGCAAAATTGCAAAAGATAGCATTATTATTTTCTTTTTAGTATAGTAGTATAATAAAGAGTTAAGAATATTATAACTTAGTATATTTATTTAATTTTAAGCGTATATATA